>FLSR01000547.1:1188803-1204809 GCA_900092035.1 Leuciscus waleckii
ACCTCACTATACCGGGAAATAACCTGATTTAGCCTATTAATAAACACTCCACCTTTGCTAGAAAAATAGAAAACAATTCTCATATATAAAACGAAATAATAAAACAAGCAAATTAACGAGTAAATAAGCAAGTTAATAATCAAATAAGTAAGCCCCGCCCCCCTCACGATAATATCGTGTATCGCCGATCTCAAAGGCTGACGATAGGACGATATGAAAATAGAGCATATCGCCCAACACTAGTTTGAATATGTCATTTTGGTGATCAAAGATGAGTTTTAAGGGATACAATTATTGACTACGTGGGGACTTTAAGGTCTGTATGTGCTGATTTAAGGCATTTCATTATTTATTTATTTTTTCTTACACAAGTTTTCATGTGATGAAAAGTTTGGTGTCAGTAAGACTTTTATTTTTATTTTATGACTTCTATTTTTTTTTTTGCAATAAATTAATACTTTTATCTAGCAATGATTAAATTGATCAAAAGCCACAGTAAAGGAACATTTTACATTGTAGACTAGAATAATGACTGTTGTTTCAAATTGTCAAACTGTTTTTGTTTTTTTTACCCGCATCAGGGCTGGGACGCCTAAATGGGTAAGTTGAATGAACCACTTTTGCCCGTTCTGTAGAATAATAAAAGAAACGCTGTGAGACAGGAGTACTGGCTGCAAGCTCCTGCAAAGTTTAATTAACTCTGACTCTTTGCTTAGCTCTCAATGTATTCACAACATTAACATATTTAACTTTACAGAACAACAGTTACTTGTTTCTCTGTAACACAACACATTCCATTAAAGAAAATAACATTTCAATAAAGGCTTTTCAGAAGTTACTTTTGTCTGTACTTGACTTGTTCTGCAAAACATTAGAATCAATCACAATACATTGACCTGCTACAGTGTTTTCACATCATCATAAACATTAATTCCATTTTCACACCGCCACATAAATGAATCTCGCATTTGGCTTCACACTAACCTCATGTTAAACATGCAAGTCACCATTTTGGCCTAGTTCACGCATAATGCGCCGCCATTTTGGCTCGAGATAACTCCAGTAGCAAATGTACATTTAACTCGCTTAAACTTTATCATCCAATTACAATCAACATCTAAAACACTTTAGAAACATTCCTAAACTCTTTTCACATGAGTATTTTCTCTCATTTCACTTCAAATTCACATATTTGTCACTCGTGTGTAATCTGATATTTGACTCACGTACATCCGCCTTGGCCGTACAGCAGAATCAAATAAGTAAGCCCCGCCCCCCTCACGATAATATCGTGTATCGCCGATCTCAAAGGCTGACGATAGGACGATATGAAAATAGAGCATATCGCCCAACACTAGTTTGAATATGTCATTTTGGTGATCAAAGATGAGTTTTAAGGGATACAATTATTGACTACGTGGGGACTTTAAGGTCTGTATGTGCTGATTTAAGGCATTTCATTATTTATTTATTTTTTCTTACACAAGTTTTCATGTGATGAAAAGTTTGGTGTCAGTAAGACTTTTATTTTTATTTTATGACTTCTATTTTTTTTTTTTTTGTCTATACTTGACTTGTTCTGCAACACATTATAATCAATCACAATACATTGACATGCTACTGTTTTCACATCATCATGAACATTAATTCCATTTTCATACTGTCACATAAATTAATCTCGCATTTGGTTTCAAACTAACCTCATGTTTTAAATGCACGCCGCCATTTTGGCTCCAGTTCACGCATACATGCACTGCCATTTTGCCTCGAGATAACTCCAGTAGCAAATGTACATTAAACTCGCTTAAACTTTATCATCCAATTACAATCAACATCCAAAACACTTTAGAAACATTCCTAAACTCTTTTCACATGAGTATTTTCTCTCATTTCACTTCAAATTCACATATTTGTCAGTCGTGTGTAATACGATATCTGACTCATTACTACTGCATGCATATTAATAAAACTAACAGTCTTTCTCAGTAACCCATCAAAAATCAACATGTACATGTTTGAAGCACAGTGTTTAACATCAGTTTCGACTAGTTTTTGAATCGTTTTTGCTCACCTGTAGAATAATAAAAGAAACGCTGTGAGACAGGAGTACTGGCTGCAAGCTCCAGCAAAGTTTAATTAACTCTGAAGCGGCGCAGTACCTTAATTCAACAGCGCTAAATACCCTCTACAGGAGACAATAATAACAGCAACACATTTTCTTCAAGAAAGTAACAATGAATTGAACCATCAATAAACGAATGTTGAAGGCACATACATTTATGAACAATACAAAATTTTAAAGGGGTGTCCTTTTTTCCTCTTTTAATTTAACATATATATACATTTTCCAACTTACTACATATTCAATGTATTTTTGATCACGTAAAGCAGCCTTTGTGATCATGAGACTTATACCGATCCTAAACTTCTTTTGTTCATGTGTTGTCAATATTTTAAGACAAGTGTGTTTTTTTTCTATGAAAGAAAGCGTCAGGTGAAGCACGTAATATTTGTTATGACAAGACCTATTTGTATAGACACTTCTTAAAATGTACCTTAAAGAAATCTTCTCAACATAAATAGACAGTTGGCACATTTTAAGTCTTGGCAGCTAAAAACATTCTGTAGCAACTCTAAAACTTTGATGTACCTTATTCTTTACAGAGTTTAATATAAAATAGCTTTGATAAAATGCATTTTATTAACGTTTATATATCTCCCATGAGTTTATGTAGGGTAGCAAAGGGAATCATAGGTAAAAAAAATAAATAAAGCATTTTCCTCATCAGGAAGGGGACCTATGGCGACAGTGACACTCCCTCAGTTGTGTCCTTTGGCCTTCCTGTTAGCAACAAAAGAGGGGACTTGTCGAGTCAAACAGCAGGCTCTAATCATATACTCAATTAACAGAACTGGGGAGAGAGATAAGATGCCCTTTCCTTTGGATGAAAAAAAAGGTTAAACATTTATGAACAGATATAAATCAGTTAGCACCTGCGAGGCTCCAGGGGTGGCAGAGGCTTTGCCAGCACCAGCCGGGCACTTGTGGGAAAGGGAGATCTCCTCTTTGGCCGCTGCCTGCCGTCCTCTTTCCTGTCCTGTGGAGTGCCCCCTCGCGTGGTCTAATTATCCTCTTAAATTTATATCTGCAGCCACAGGAGGCCCCCCGGGATTAGACTGTGTGTGTTTAGCAAATTGATAAAGAGACTTGCTGTTTGGAGGAGACTGATACCCACTCCTATATGTGATCTCTCCACCTCGGTGAACACAAGCAAACAGTCTTTGACCGGCAGAGGCGAAGCTTTGCTGAATACAAAGCGGTTTCCTGTCAGAGGTCCGTCATTTTATGAAGAAGTATCAACTGTAGCTCCATGACCATCTTTAAGAAGAATGCTCATTTTCTCCTGAGCCCCTGTGTTAAGACTCCATAACATTTTGTTACATGACCTTCATTAAGAAGAATGATCATCTGATGCGGTTGGAGACTGTTGGTTATGTATTAATCTCGAACACCAAACCGTAAACAGACCTGGCAATGGTTTTGGAAGGGAACCAAGAAACATTTTAGCTTAAAACACTGTTTCACTTCCTATTGGGAAATAAGCAAGGCTGAATGGATATCAGTGAATAACTTAAATTGTGGTCGTTTTGGTTGGATACAGACAAGTGGAAGTTTCATAATGGAGTTCTATAACTTTTAATTGGATGTGAAAATGATGATGGCTCATTCACGGACACAAGTTAAGGTTGACAGGGAAACAATGATACAGCCATGCCACAATCCAATTATATATGATGTATGGGGAAGTAACAAAGAAAACAAGGACAACATCCAAACGCAGCTGGAGAAAAAAAAAATGCATTGAATGCCTTTAATATTTGCACTTTAGAATTGATGCAGGTCATTATAAGCCCTGAAGATCAGTCTGGTTTCATTGTTTTGTACTAATTATGTGTCGACCGCAGCATGTTGACCACTGTTAGGGCCAGAACCTCAAACCCCAAAACTATTAAATGAGCGTTCCTGTGGTCAACAAAAATACCAATGACAACAGAATTAACAGCAATAGAAGAGATAAGGAGACCCAGTGGTCTTGTTCAGCGTTGTGTCTTTTATCTATGTGTGTGTGTGTGTGTGTGTGTGTGTGTGTGTGTGCGTGTGTGTGTGTGTGTGTGTGTATATATATATATGCATAAAAAAACAAGTGTTAGAATCAGTATTAATATTTTATCAGAATTAATATGCTCTTTTTCTATTTATCATTTACAAAAGAATTTTTTTATTATTATTAATTAGAACATAATGTAAGAATGATCCATCACCTTAATAATTTGAGGCGGTTTCAATGAACACTTAATAATGTAAACAGGCATGCATTGATTTGTTTAGTATTTACATGTATTTGATTTACATGTATTTTGTTTTAATGTATTGCCCTCTTTGAAGCTCTCGCATAAATCTCCTCAAATGATGTGAATAAATGGCAAATGGAGGGAAAGAGCAGGGAGAGAGAGGGAAATAGAGAGAAAGAGGTCTGTAAATAAGCATCCTACATCCTGCTTTAACTGACTTTAGGTCCCTTTGTGGTGATTAGCTGTCTCCCATGGGACAAGTGAGTTAGCAGAAGCAAAAGCTTTCTAATGAGCTGAGCTCTCGCCCCTCTTCCCCGTCCCCTATCAACACGCTCGCGCACACACAAATGCAGTCCCCATAGAAAGGCCAGTGGCTGTCTGAGGGTCCCAGGAGTGGGCTCTCCCGCACCTGTTCTCCTCATAATCAGAACATTTCTCTACTCCATGTCCAGACCCAGCCAATTGTCCAAAGATGGGGTGACTGCAGTTTCTGGGACTAGCTTTTTCTTTTCTTTTCTTTACTTTTCTTCATGGCACTTTAAAAACTGTTTATTGACTAGACTAGTTGTCGCATGTTTTACTACATTGAAAATTTCTTTTTCATTGAGTTTACTTTTCTGTATGGATACATATGAGTCTTAGATACAGAAAACCCCTTTTGAACATTTGTACCATTATTGTAAATGTGTTGTAAATGTTCTTTTTATTAGTTTAAGTTGTCACAATGGACACCTGCCCTTAAACAGCTTATTACAGACTTTTCAGAAAAATGTAAGCAATAAAACAATTATGAAATACAAAATTATTGTCCAAGCCTCCATTATACTACAGTTTAACTATCAATGACAACTTGGGTATTTTCTAAAAAGTGAAGTTGCCGTTATAAAGAAGCAGTATTATTGCGTGATATAACTTTTATACAACAGTTCATTGAACAAAAAGTGAATATTAAGTAACTTACATTTTAGGCACAATATTGCCGGTTACTTTGTTTAGTTCCGAACATAGGCGTAATTTACTGGTGCTTTTATTCAAAGTGACTTACATTGCATTCAGGTTTGTTCATTTGATAATTTTGTCGAACCCTTGACCTTGGCATTGCTAGTGCCGTGTTTTACCAAAGCCACTAGAAGGCAAGCCTGCAACCTTTAGCCAAAAAAGCGTAATGGCTAATGCTAACGCTGTGGCGGTACGCAGGGAAGGAGACCAGAGGAGACGTTTTTTTATTTTTTTAAATGGATGTCAATGGAGAAGAGGCTTCACTACACTGATTAAACCGCTTTTGTGAGGAAATGGTGTTTTTTTCTATCGCTGCCAGGTTAGTCCTGTATTGTAATGATTTATGACTGCTAATGATGATGATATAACGCTTTTTAATGAATGATGGTAAAACATTTTTATTAATATTAATTGATTAAATATGTATTACAGTTTTTAGTGTAATAAATGTAGTTTTATGTGCCCTGCAGTGACTAGTACTTTGCAGCTAATAGAGATATTCATCTCTTTTTCCACAGTATAGCACATTCCACAAACAATGCTGTATGTTTACTACCGATATATAACACCAACTATAGAACATTAGAACATATTATTCACAAGACCAACTCGCTAATCGACAAGAAACTGATTAAAGTAGACTGTAACTGACTGTTATAAAACTTTGAACTGGGGGCACTGACATCATTGCCATTACACGATATGCTGAGGTGCCTCACTTGATCCAAGTTAGCCGTTACGCTTTCGTCAATGGTAAGAGATACAGACCCTCTCATCTCCCTATAATAAGACAATCTCTGGCTCTACTGTTAACTGCTGTAGTTGGATTTTTGAGCTGTGCAGGTGGATAATATTTTGAACTAAATGTTTGAAACCAGTATATAACACTGTTAGAGAAAATACACATTTGTGCAGTTGGACTTTTGATTCAAAACCTTTTAGTTTCGGAGATTTAGCCCTGTGTGACAACTTCCAATCCGATCTCATGGCAATTCGTACGGATTTTACGAGGTGGCTAATTCGTATGAATTTGTACGAATGACCTACCCCTGACCCCGCCCCTAAACCTAACCGTCACTGGGGTTTAGACAAATCGTACGAATTCGTACGAGTGACCTACCCCTGACCCCGCCCCTAAACCTAACCGTCACTGGGGTTTAGACAAATCGTACGAATTCATACGAGTGAGGTCGTACGAATTCGTACGAATCAGCCACATTTTACTCACTCGTACGAATTTGTACGAATTGGTCTTGAGATAGCGTTGCAACTTCCCCATGTGACAACTAGTCCCAGTGTCCCCTATATTTCTACAATTTATAGAAATGTAGTGGTGGAACTGGAGTTCTGTGACAGTGAAATGATAATATGACACACATGGACGCCGTCTCTTGTTAAATGCACTTTTACCCTTGCATCTCTTATTCTTAACTTTTCATTTTCTCATTTTTGAATAGCACACATTGTTTACAGCTCTTCCAAGGCTGAAGGCAACAACGTCCAAATATTTTGTGAGGCGGCACAAGGGACGCAAGACGAAAAAGCGTTGGCAGATGGAGAGAGGCATGATGAGGACCTCTGTGTCAGACAAACAACCTCCATGCTGCACAATTCCCTCAGCAGTGCTTGACAAAGGCTGTACCTGCCTCCTGATTGTGCACATGTTCCGTCTCCCTGGGAGATCCTCCTTAGGGGCGGTGCGTGGACGGGAGAGCGTTCCAAGCACAAGTGGGAACTGAGCATTTATACAGATGATTATCCAGACTGCAGTCAGAGAACAAATAAACAGAATACAGGTCGGTCTCAGGAGCCCGGATTCGCTGGATCGCCCAACGCCCTCGTCTTTTGTGGTCCCTCACACGGTGTTAGAAAGATGCCCCTTGTGGGACAGGCCAGAGATCTGTGAGGGTGCATGCAAAAGCGAGCAGTCGCATCCTAAACTTTCCCATTATCGCCTTCAAAACTTTGCAAACGTGTTGTCAGTGGCACATTTTAATCCACGTTTCGAAATGCTCATAACACATCTGTTGTAGCTGCGTGTTACAGCATACTGCAAGATACTTGCTACCATATGTAGCCCAGGGTCATCACATCTTGGGTGTGTGCTGGTATATGCTTTATGTTTAAAATAGGTAAAATATTGTTCTTAAAGGAAAACAAATTCTCTATGAATCGTTTGGATAAATGATTCAGTGATTCACTTATAACAAGATTCACTTGTCATGAGGGTGAGTAAATGATGATAGATTTTTCATTTCTGGAAGGACTATCCCTTTAAAAGGCGAAGAAGTTCAAGCAAGTCACTGGGAGTGATGCAAGATAGCAGCAGCGCTTTGTTGTACGAGGTTTCAAAAAGCTTGTTATTGAAACGGCAGGCAGGTCCATTACAGCTTGCTGCCGCCGTGGCGTTCTGAGGCACACGTAAAAGTGGCGCTGGTCTGTGAGAGGTAAGTCTGATAAAAGGGCAATTGCTGCCTGCTAGCTGTCCATCACGACTCAGTGTAAACAGGCCAGCATGGTGCAATAATCTGGGGAAGTGGCCCTGTTCTCTCTGATCCTTCTCTTGTTGTTTTCTCCTCTTTGGCCCACAGGGGGTGTTTAGACCAGGCCGCGTGACCCAGCAGCCTGGGGAGGGCCCTGGGAGGGGTTCCTGTGCCACAGGTGATGCCTCTCTGCAATCTGCCCCTTTGCCCAGCAGGCCAATCAAGCCCGTAGTGCACGTAGCAACCTGCAGGCAGGGAGGGGCCCGAGAGGACCTTCTGTCCCTCTGAAAGCTCAGAGGAGCCCGTCACCACCTCGTTTAATTACCTCTGTGTTCTTCATTAATTCATGGGCATCTTAATGCCCTGCAGGCCGGAGAGAGAGAACGAAACAGACAGGAGGAGGGGTGTGTGGCGCGAGGGTGCTTCCAAAACAAAAACAATCCGCCAGGAGCCGGCGCTGGTCGCTTAGGACGCTCCGCTGGGACTTCCTTGGCTATTTAAGCTGAGACCTTCATAATCATCTCCATATTGTAAACAGGGCTCAAGGGTCAGCGATCAGGACCGGGGATATTTTGTCCCTGAGAGAAAGAAGCAAAACAAATCCCTCAAGTCCAGCCTTATGGCCAAATTACACCTGCGGTAGGTTCTATTAGGGATATGGTAAGTGATTTGAGACAATGAGAAATGGCAGGAGATAAAATGACCATAATGACACCAGAGATTTTTCCCCTCAGCTTGCCCTCATTAGATAGTTAGATGACAAGAATCTCAACACAACTGAAAGTATTGAAAAAAATTATTACATAAGTTTAATTGCTGCCGCAATTTAAGTAAAATAGAAATGCCAACCTGCAAGGATAAGTTCATTTGACTTTTGAATTGAGTGGACATTTATTGTGAAGAGAGAGATGAATGTAAGGAAGTATGTTTGCATATCAACAACAAACAAAGAAGTTGAACATTTTATTCAAAAAAACAATTCAAATGTAATTTCCACCATTGGCATTTTTCATCACAGAACATTTTAATCCAGAATGCTATTAAACATAATACATAATTTGAGATTAAAAATTCGGTAACACTACAAATAAGATACAGTAACACTTTATAGTTTATAGTTAATTAATAGTTTACAAACTGTAGTCGTAATTAACAAAGTGTTATTGTTTAATTACCTCATATGTAAAGTGTTAGATAATGCTTTGTTGACAAATAGTTCTCACTTCTCACGTTAGATTAGGTCATGTAAAATCAGAAAATGTCATTAATTAAGTGCTTTTAAACCAGAATTTATTGGACATTAATTACATTAGTAGAATTAAAGTTTCCTTAAAATGTTTACAAATACATTACACACACACACACACACACACGTTGGCTTTCCATGTTTTATGGGAACTTTCCATAGAAATAATAATTTTTATACTGTACAACCTGTATATCCCCTAAACCCTAATCCTATCTTATGTATTTTAACAATGTGGCCTAATGAGTATTTGTATACATTTCGTATTTGACAGCATTATGTTATTTGATTTTTTTAAGTGGTTATGTTTCTCTTATGAGATTAGCTTAATGTATTTGTAAACATTTTAAGGAACTCTTAATACTACTAATGTAATTAATGTCCAATAAAGGCTGGTTTAATGGATTAACTACAGTTTATAAACTATTAAATTATTTGTAAATACTTTATTATTTATACTTATTATAAAGTATTCTTCTGAAATGAATGTATATACTTTATTGTACATTGTTGAGAGGGCCAAAAGTGGCCATAGTTGAAGAAATACCTTATAAGAAAATGATATTTACTCTCCTCGCTCTACTACTATACTAAGAATTAAAAGGTAAAGAGTAAATCAAATAAACAAGGGTTTAAAGAAACTAAACACAGACGTCTCTTGTTATATCATTTTCAGTAATGGCTGGACGTCTGGCTCTGTAGGTTCCTTATGAATCTCAGTAAGCTTTTGACAGGTGTTCATCAGCCAACAATAGGCAGCTTTTGTATTCTGTCTGATGTCATCAGAGTGTGTGTGCAGCTCCTGACACACAGGTCCCAGGGAGTGGAAAGTTAATCCTGTGACAGATGTGTCTTCTCTCTCTGGCTCCGGTCATGCTGCAGCGGCAACATCGGCGCTCTCCAGCCCGCCTCCCTCTCTCTCTCTTTCCCTATAAATATATAGGAGAGGTAAATGTTCACTCAATGCTTGGTAGAGTCCCAAGAGTCAGGCGTCCATGAGCGGTGTAACGGCGAAACAACCCCCCCACCCCACCCCATCTTCCTCTCCCATCCCTTCCGTGTCACATGATTTCTCGAGATTGACAGCCTCCCCAAAGAGTGAGAGCTGGAACAGATGGAATATGAATGGTTCAGTCGTGTATGAAAAAGGTGTTTGGGCAAAGGAGCGTCGATGGGGGAACTGCAATTGCAATTTAAGTGTGGCTAAATCTCTTTGTCTTCCTGTTCTCTGATCTCTCTGAAAACACACAGGAAGGTCTAAAATCAGTTCTGTGTGCTATACAAAACATTATGATATTGCACATTTTAAGCAAGTAGATAGATCTCTTTTTATTTCCTATTTTCCCATCAAGTCTGAGACATTCACAGTTTTTAGAGCAGATTTTGAAGTTGGAATGCAGTCTGGCATTATTTCCTGTCTTTGTTTTATGCATTGACATATTATACATGATCCAAACACAAAAGTGGTTCAGTTAAACTGAAAATGTACACCGTTCACAAGTTTTGGATATGTAATTATTTTTGTACATTTTTTTTTTAAGAAGTCTTAAATGCTTACCAAGGCTGCATTTCTTTGATAAAAAAATTATAAAAAATACAGTAAAAACAGTAATATTGTGAAATATTTGTACAATTTAAAAAAGCTGTTTTCTCTGTGAATGGATTTGAAACTGTAATTTATTCCTTTAATGCGAAAGCTGATTTTTTTCAGCAGCCATTACTCAAGTCTTTAGTGTCACATCCATCAGAAATCATTTTGATATGCTGATTTGCTGCTCAAGAACTTATTAATGTTGAAAACAGTTTGCTTATTTATTTTATTTTTTGTGGAAACTGATTTTTTTTTTTTCAGGATTCTTTGATGAAAGTTCAAAAGAACAGCATTTATTTAAAATAGAAATCTTTTGTGACATTATTAATGTCTTTACTGTCAATTTTGAACCTCTCATTTAAAGTGTAATGGAATGTGTCCACATATTTAAAGCAGAACTGTGCAATTTCATCTTCTACTTTGTATCAACAAAGTAGATCATAACCGCAAGTCATAACATTAAAAATTTGTGGATTAAACTTCTACCAATTAGAAATACTGCCAAATTCTCATTAGAAGTATAGAGAAATATGATTGTATCTCCAACAATTTTCTTAACACAGTCAGCATGTACTTTGCTCATTAGTGACTGTCTCAATCATGTCTTTAATAGGCATATGGTTATTATGAGATGCCATTTCAAACCATGTTAAGCACAGCAAGGAAACCCATTAAAACGTAAGTAGGGGATTTTTCCCAATATGAGGTCATAAAGGAAAATGATAAGACAGAGGGTCTTGGTGAAAGTCATAACTCTTTCAAGACTTTTTTTCGGGGAATGTCTTCCCAGAAAGGACAAATTCAAAGCCTAGATGCTTTCGCTGTGCCAACAAGAGTCCTGTCACAGTTTGTCAGTACATGCATATATAAACATTAAATATGATTGATAAGCGTTTCTTCTTCTCTCCCAGGCTTCGATTCATCTTCTAGAGTCAGAGTAGGGTAAGAGCGTCTGTCTTTCTGGTCCCTCGACATCTATTTGCTTTTAAGCGCTAAGTCATTATCAACTAATACATGTAGATTGTGTTAGGAGCGAATGGTGTGCAATGGAATGAGGGAAAAATTAGTGAAGTGTTATGGGGGACAGCAGATGTTAGGCTGGAGTTATTACAAGCTGAGATGATTAGCTGAAAAACATTACTTGACAAAGTGGTGGCACGCAGATGACAGCTGAAGTATTTTATGCTGGAAATTTGCAACATTTCTAGTGACAAGAAAGAGAGAGCATCAATGCAACACGGCCTTAAATACGAGCACGGGAGAAAAGCCGTAGTCCCTTTTGTCCTGACGAATAAAAGAGATATCATTACTCTCTGTTCTTTGACCTTGTATTATGTTGATGTTTGCAAGGGTCGGTGTTGCTTGCGTGAACTATATACAAATGATTTCTGTGCGATATGGCTCTGACATGATATGCCCAATTAGCTATGCGGAAAAACTTCCTGTATTTACGCTGAACCCGAGCGAGCAGGTTTCTCCGCTTATCGTGTGACAGAGTTTACATATTAAGCGTGATTATGTTATGGTTGCCCAACCAGAAAGATTCCCTTTACTGTCAATTACGAAATAGACAGAATGGAACAAAAAGGGGGAAATTTAAGCGTCTTCAACAACTTCCTGTAATTTTAATTTATTGAGAATGAAACAGAGGATAAAGATTTTGAAATTATAAGCTATTATGCACCAGCGAGAGAGCAGGGGTGAGGGTGACTTCATAAAATACAGCTGACAAGCCTAAGCAAATTACCCAAGACCATTACAAAAATCACTTAATTGCTAACCATTCTGTCAGGTCAATTGACTCTAAATGAAAAAATAACAGAAAAGCGTTTATGCCGCAAAAGGCGGGCTCTGTGAATGAGGTGAACACTTGGGAAGGGGGAATGGGTGGAAATGCATTGCGTAAAGTGCTGTCGTAGTCTTTTTCAGAACAGGCAATTTACCTCGTAGCTTCTTCTGCTTGGAAATATTCATATGCATGACCCTTTTTTTAAATATATCTCTTTTTGTTTCAAACAGTAATTACATTGCATTGCATTTTATTTTAGAATAAGTACATTTATACATATGTTTGTTTTATTTCATTAAATGTTTTTAGTCATTATTTACTTACAATCACACTGTAAAAAATATATGATCAATAAGCTATGACAGCATGTTTTTACATTGATTTAACTTTTTTTTTTTAAGTTGTACCAGATTCAACAAATTTTTTAAGTAGGTTTAATGTAATTTAAGTGAATTACTTAAACTTCCAAGTTAATTGTACTTGATATTTTTAGGTAGCAACTTTTTTTTTTTTTTTTTTAAGTGTCTTATTTTTTTTTTTTAACGATACCAACAGTGTATGATTTCTTTGTTGAACGAAGCACAAAAGCTGCTGGGATGTTCTGCTAGATAACTCCTTTTTTTTTTTTTTTTTTTCAAAGAAGTCAGGTTGGTTTTGGAATGACATGAGGGCGAGCAAATGATGACAGCATTTTCATTTCTGGTTGAACTTTTAGTTCTGTATGTGTTTCACCAATTCAGTTCAGTTGGTTTTCATTTTCCTCTTGTCCTGGCTCACCGTTCAGTGCCTGCAATTCATCATGGCGTGAGTTCAGACAGATCTGAGCGGTATTATCGTACAATCGCAACATGTTACCTACCACAGGATCTAAGGGAAAACTCTGTGATTGAAAACACGGCCCAGTCTAGAGCTTCGCCCCTGATCTGTAGCGCATAATGAATAAGGAGCTGCTGATTAGTAGATAAAAAGTGATTAATAGCCGCACTGATTATCGAATCAGGCCCCTCACCAGAATAATCAGTTAATTGATCATTATTCTATGGGAGACGTCAGTATCCACGATGGTGGTGGTCTTCGGAGAGCTCTGAAATTGGAGTTTACTTTCCCTGTCACGCGGAGAGGCAACATAGAAGAAGACCTAACTGTCCACAAAATGTTATCCTTTACTGAAGATAATGTGAGCTTTTTTTCCTTCCCCTTTTTTATTATATTGTCACAATAATATAATGTATTTGAATTATTTAGTGACTTTTCTAAAATGCGGATTAGTACATTTAGTGGATTTTTTTAAAATGTGGATTAGATTAGGGTCCAATTCTCACTATTAACTTACAATTAACTATGACTTTTGCCTCAATACACTCCTTCTGCTTATTAATAGTTAGTAAGGTAGTTGTCTAGTTTGGGTATTGGGCAAGGGATGGAGAATATGGTCACGCAGAATAAGGCGTTAATATGTGTTTTATAAGTACTAATAAACAGCCAATATGCATGCTGATAACACTAGTTGATGGTGAGAATTGGATCCTAAACTAAAGTGTTACCATTTTATTCTACTTTTTCTGCGTTAACCTTGTAGACACATCTGTATTTACATGGGTTTTTACAGTGTCATTCATTTTGACCTGTATGATGATGACTAAACAGGTATTTGAAGTGATTAAGATAATGAGATCAGTCTAAAACTCTGTAGACAGATTTGCCAAGGAAGATGCACATCTTATCAGTCTATCCAGAATCCCTCCTGTATCAATGCCAGATACCCTGCTGATGCTCTTCCTGTTGTGCTGTGCTGTTCTGCTCTGTTCTACAAGAGAAATCACTAACTCCCAAGCGTACTTGCATGGACCTTTGGGAATCAACCATTGAGAGTGGAAAAGTTTCTTGCAGAAATATGTTAGGGATGTGAAGTACGGGAGACAGGAGAAATGCAGTGTTTAAATAGGCTGTAAATAAATATGTCATTAAAGCAAAAGAGCGACAAAACAAATACTAAAACATTTTGAAATGTATGTAATTTTATTTAAATGCAACTTTTCCATACATTTTTTTAATGCTGATAATATAATTTGTTTTGTTTTTTTAAATATATATTGAATTGAAAAAAAATAAAATAAAGGCAAAATAGAAGAATTTTCTTTTTTTCCATGCAATTTTCATCCAATTTTTGGATCCTACTGCATATATGCATAATGAGAGAGGAAGCTTAGGTTGGATGGTTCTGGATGGGGCCCTTGCCATGGAGAATAGAGCAAGGAAACAGTTTTATATTTATTGCTTTTGTTTGTTTTATTTGGCCTAGCTGACTGGATATTGGGGTGTTTATGTGTGTGTGTGAATGATGAGAGAAAGTGTGTGATCTGAGGGTCTGTGCCATCCATAAATAGTTACAATGTCACAAAATTGCTGTCCGACTGTATGTTCCCTGGTACATACGAGCGCTCAAAGTGGGCTATTAAGATTTCAAGAGGAAAAATAAGCTAATTGGTAAAGTGACGATACCGCAACCAGATACACTGTGAATCCTGGATACCGAGGGCCATTAATTAACCTTAGCGCAACTATTACTACATTAGAGAAAAACATGCAAAAGAAGGCTGTTTTTTTATTTTATTTGGCTCTTCAGAGACCCTGGCGGAAGGCCCTGCCCCCCCCGTGAGTTGTGATATGTTAACCAAGAAGCAACTAATTAGATGTCAAAAATTCATAAGGCCCCTGTTTAATATTGCATATCTATCCCGGTATGTCATTTGAAAACAAGGGACTGCACAAACAGAGCGACCGCAACACAAAACCCCAGCAGGGACGCTGACAGGAGAAGAAGGCCGAGGAACACGAGCGAGACGAGGAGGAACAGAGAAAGCGCGAGAGGGAGGACGGCTCAGAGAGGGAAGGAGATAAAAGAAGTGGAAACGGGAGTAACTGAAAAAAAAGCAGGAAACAATCAAAGAAAGTTCCTTGATAAGCCCCAGAGAACGGCACCTGTGGAAAATGTAATCTTACAAATTCTAGCAGAGGAGGCGGTAGGGAAGCTCATGATAATGTGATTGTGTGGAGAGGAGGGGGGCGCCGGAGGAACCACAAGCAAGTGGCCCGGGTCCGGCTGAGGGGGAGGGAAAGGTGAGGGGTGGGGGCACGAGGGCCTGCAGACAGGGGACTGACTTATCAAAGGCACTGGCAGGTAAATAGTCATTTACTATGCATGCACAATGAACGTTACACGGTGGCTTGACACAGGCGGCAGGGCGATAATGAAAGCCACTGCTATTGTGGCATCCGTCAAGGGACTCTTTTTAATATTGCTTCCCTCTCTCAAGTGACGGAGCGCTGATGCTTCTTGGCGCCAGCCTCCTCTTGTAAGTCACTTTGCATAAGATGAGACGGAGTTGAAGTGTGATGCATTATCGGAGCAGAGGGGCTGTGCAGAATGAGCTTTTTCCCTTTTCCTTTTTTACTCCTTTTTTCCCTTTACCTCCAAGAGGGTGTTCTGTGCTTAGCTGTGCCTCTTCCTCACAATTAAAAGAAAAAAAAGAGAAAATACTATA
>FLSR01000548.1:6202-25121 GCA_900092035.1 Leuciscus waleckii
GATATTCTCAATTCATTCAGTTAACGGACGCTCTGAGGTAAAGTGTTCAGACTGCAGACTTAGCAACGATTGTATTTAATTGTACAGTACAATCATAACATAGTACAGACATTATCTTAATTCCATAATGTTCTTAAACATAACAATATTGCTGGCCATAAACTGAGAAAGTGCGCGTCCGGTGTGCGATACGTCGAGTTGTCCTAGACGCGACGCTGCGCTTCTCGTCCGGTGTGCGACCCCCTTAAGATGGATCATGAACAGTTGGTACAGATCCATCCTCGAGTAACAACGGGAGTAAATGATGACTGTTATGTCCAAGACTGTTATGTGACTGTTATGAACAATTAATGAGAATTGTTCACATTAAACCGTATAGATTTTTGGGTGCATTTCAGGTGATCTCAGCATGAGAGAGAAAAAGAATGGGGAAATGGGGGCTCAAGGGAAAGAGATGTAGATTAGGATGATGCCTAGTGAGACTTGCTCTCGAATGGTGTAATGTTCCTATTGTAAGACTTGAGAATTAGAAAATGCCGGGCAGTCTGTTTGAGGAACAACCCCTCCCTGAGAAGACAAAGGACCTTTCTGGTTCAAATGTTAATCCAGAAAGGTCCTTTGTCTTCTCAGGGAGTGATTGTTCCTCAACCAGACTGCCCGGCATTTTCTAATTTCTCAAGTCTTACAATAGGAACCCATTCTATGAGTGCCCATCTGTTTTCAATGAAGCTAACTTCGGCAGCTTGGTGTCATTTACACACTCATTAAACTTTGACGGGTGAGGTGCTGACAAAAGACGGTCATTGCGACACTGTAAAATGATGGCGCCATGAAGCCATGTGCTTTTTTTAAACAAATTTAATAGGGTTTAATGTTACATTATCAGCTTGGAAAGTATGCTAATTTGACTAGAAAAAAAATTAAGAAAGTTACAATTCAGGAAAAAGTTGGATTGGCAGAAGTACTTGCTTTTTGGTGTGTTTGCAATGCAGGAACTAGGAATGATTTTAGTTATAGGAATTCCTTTTAAGGGGAACTAAATTATCTCCTACTTCAGAGTAGGGTCTAAACCAGTACTTTAGGTGAGAATCACAGACACTCAATGACATGAGAAACACAGACACGAGAAACACAGACACTCAATATTTTTAAAAGACGTGTAAACACAGTTTACATATACTTACGGCAAGCTTACATCACTGAGTTCCAGCTGGTGGTGTGCATGCTATATTACCCCAGGGGAATATTTATTCTCAGGGGACCACCCTGGTGAGTTCCTATAACTGAGTTCCTATAACTAGGCGGGTGCAAAAGCCCTTAAAGAAGGGTTTCAAACAAATTTTAGGTTAAGGGCCAGATGGTCAGAATTACTTTTTTAAACCTTAAAGGCCATGTTGCAGGTTAACCACCACTGTTGATTAATGGGTACATTAATCACTCAAGATATGTATACCATTTTTAAAATGTCTCAAAAATGGTCTTAAAGACCAGTTTTTTACTTTTTTTGGTATGAACGTTTTTTTTTTTACGCAATTCGGTGATGACGTCACGTTGGGGAGAAGTGGAGGAAAGGAAAAACTTACATCAAAAAGCATACTCCTCTCCCTCTCCCACTCCGCTACCGCTCGCGTCGTCCGCCATTACGCTCTGCCGAAAAGAATTATGGGATAGGTAGGACGGGAAAGGATCCACCACACCCATCCTTCCAATTCGGGGAAAAGGAGGACGTATTTGTGGGCCGCATTTGAAGGATCCTTCGAATTTGGACAGCCTTCGTCGCGGCGCTGTGACGTAACATCCTTCAAATGAGTACTCCGAAGGATGTAGACCCTGAATTTGGACACAGCATATGATCCAAACACACGCAAGAAGTGATAAGGAAATAGCGCAAAATCCCGCGTGCGTAGAGCGCAGTTCTCGCGCGAGACTGAAATTGTTATTAAAAATTATAGCCTGCAAGAAGCTTGCGATCCAAATTGTCTGTGCACTGATTTGCAGTGAAAAGGAGAAAAAGAAAAACATATTATGCATGAAGAAATGGCTGGGAAGACAAGGGGAGCAAGGACTGTGTGTTCTGCAAAGAGAGTTGGGGGTAAATAAATAATTTTGCAATGTCCTGCTGTTGCTGCACGCTGGTCAAGCAAATGTTTGTGCTTTGTTTCTGTTTGATATAATTTTTAAATATATCTATTAAAATACTGATATTCTGGTCTATAACTCCTCCCCGAACTCCCCGCTGCCCTGTATCTTGCTCTCTCATTGGCTGTCGGTCATCGCCGATGTAGTTTTCAGTCCGAACACTTTCACACAGCAGGATTTTGAATCGCTGACAGGTCCAGATATTTAGCATGCAATATCTCACGGGCGTCGGCGACTCGTCAGTGATTCTCTCAGATCGCGTCTTTGTTCATTCACACTGCGTGATTGTCACTTGCGTGAACGAGCACCGATTTGCCTGTGATTTGGGGCATTTGTCAGCGATTTCTCAAAACCTGTCGGCGAGCCAAAATCGAGGCTAAAATCGTGCAGTCTGAACTCGGCATTACACACCAGACACACACAAACACACACTCAACTAACCCATGACACTCACACACCAGACACACACACACTCAACTAAAGCCTGGTTCACACGGCAGGATAATTAGGCCGATTTTAGCCCCGATTCACCCCTTCCGACAATCTTAAGGATGCTCCGATTATCGTAAAATAATCTGATCAGATATTCCTGCCGTGTGTGGTGTGTTAAGACTGCTCTCGTCTGCTCGGAAGGACGTCGGGACCGCTCCGATCTCAAATCGGGGATATCCAACATGTTGGATTTATTTGGCCCGATTTCTCCTCGTGTGTGGTGTCCCCCGGGGACAAACGAGCACGCAGCCTGTGGACTGTGGAGTGTAGCCAATCAGAAAGCGAGGTGACGAGGCGGCGAGGAAACACCGGGAAATATAATCAAAACAGCCGGCGGCATCGCGCACCAGAAAGTCCGGTGGACGTCAGAGATCATCGCCTTTTCTTTTGATAACGTTTTTTTTTCGGTTAAAAACAAACTACAAACTATTAGTAGTAATTTTTCGAGACTTTCTTCACTTGTGTGTTATCATGCTGTAATATATTTCATCTTTGTGAGAAGCTGTTTTTCTAGCTTTCCCCAAGGCTCTTTTCAACTTATATAGCCGGAGCTACTTCTCTCTATTTACGGATATGACGACACGCACGGGCGAGTGACGAGTGTACGCAATTTCCCGCTAAAACCATCCCGACCAGACTACAATATGAACACTTATAACAGGCTTACCATAGCGAACCAGGGTAAGACAAAACTTCGATAATGCATTGAATCATTACATTTAGTTAATAAAAAAAATAAAAATAAAAAAATGCACCTTTAACAGAAAATAATACGTTATTTACCATAATAGGCTACATAAAAATAAATGTGCTATTTGCTAACCAAATTTCAAATGTTTTATAAATGACTAAAAGAGAGGAACCTGCCAGTGCTGTTCAAGATAGCATGATCTCCTTGTTTATCATATTTAACCTGCTGAAACTGATTATGGAATTTCATAAAATAAGAGTAAGCTTGGATTAAGTACTTCTGATTGTATTGTTCTCTTCATTGTAATTGGCTTTGGATAAATAAATTCATGCATACTTGATATCACACTTCTCTCTGTGAAATCTGTTAACAATAAAAGCATCATTTAGAAACAGGCAATAATAACTTGAGTATAATAATGGCATGCTGGAGGAACTTTGGCTTCCATGTTAATTTCGTAAGGAAGCATAAGCAATATGATATTCTGTCCACGAGGTGTCGCTGTTAGATCATATTAATGAAACTTCAATTCAGAATTCAACTTTATTGTTGGGAATACAATACACGGTACATGAAAACCTTGAAAAAAACAACAACAACGTGGAGGTCAATAGAAAAAAGTTCTGTATATCATTGCTTGTCATTTCTGTGATTTTACCTGTTCATGTCATTTCTTCATACGGGGGAAATAAACAGAGTTTATCTTATATACATTAGTTGATTTGTGGTCTAAATTCTCTGAGAAGCTAAAAATGGCACATCAGTACAAATCTTCTGAACCACAAAATATTAATTTGAGGCTAAATACTGAAATATACTGTATTTATCAGCTAAACACTGGTCTTTCAGTAGATCCAGATCATATAAAAAATAAGAACAAAAACATAAAAACAACGCGAACAAAAGTGCAAAAGGCATAGTACTCTCCAGGTCAAAACTCTTCAAATGAAAATATTTTTACAGCACGATATAGTAAACGATCTACAGTACGCATAGTATCATGACATAACATCAAATCGTTAAATTCTGGCACATCCTGAACATCACTTAAAGCAACTAATTTCTAGTTAAAGCTTTCTATATATATTTAGCGAACAGGACAAAAATGTAAGGCATTCAACAAAACATCAATCATGTATTATGCAAACTAAGCGGCATATGATATTTTTCATATGTACATTACATACATTCATATTTCCTAGTAGTCTGTATTTTATGAAAAGACATTGACAAATAACAATGACGAGAGAATATTGTAGCACTTTATTTTACAGTCCTGTACATGCACTATGTACTTATTACAGTTATTACAATAACTGGGTAATAACTATAGGTACCAAATCTACCCCTAAACCTAACCTTAATTACCTCATATTACCAGTACTGTGAGAAGCTTTATGTCATTTTGAGTCACTTCTTTGTGATGACAGCAAACAATAGTTAACATAATGAAATTTTTTTATGTACGATCTGGTTTCAGTCTGTTTACGCTGAGATTGTGATTCGGATCGGCGGTTACATTCAGATTCAAATCTGAATGTACATTTAAATGTAAAAAATGATTTAACGGTTCTTACTGGGTTTCCCGGAGCGCGGCTCGGTTCGGCAGAGCTGAACGGAGCCCAGAAACAGGATCAGGATCACGCGCACCGCAGTCATCGCGCTCGAGGGTCTCGCTCGGGTTCGGTTCCGTTTTCACGCCGATTCGGTGCAGAACTCTCCCGAAATTCGCGGACGAGGGGCAGGAATTTCACCGTCAACATGAAGAACCCGCCTTGTTTCCGCTCAGACAGCCAATGACCGTGGAGCAGAAGATGACGGACAGACAAGCAGCCAATAGGACGAGAGAACGCGATGGCGTTCGACCAATCAGAGTCAGACAAATGGAACGTGATGTTCCTTAAAAAAAAACTCAACCCCTTCGGCTACTGAAAGAGAGATTGAGGGAGGAGTGCCACGTTTTAGGAATTCTAAAAATATAGCATTTGTAGTGTTTTTAAGGTGTTTCTAAAAATATTTGTAAATCCTATATATACACACCAATAGTGTTTACATGTACGTGATAACTTCTCTCTTTATCTGTTGCTTATTTAGTTTATTTATCAGGTAAAATATTTAAAGATACTACACTTTTGATAAAAAGTTTGGACACATTCACTTATTCTTTATAATGACTATTTTCCCAAATTTAGAAGAAAATATTAAATTCCTGAAAACTATGAAATTACAGAAAAGTTAGGTTAGTTAACCCGACATTTGTTGACATTACTCACTGAGCTTTTGGTGGCACTGCCATAAAGAGCCAACATGTTGCTGCTTACCAACAGACACCGTGAAACCTTGTAAAGGAGATTTTTACAACCAACCTCCATATATATATATTTAAATCTTGAGTTGATCTGAGGCAGCTGGACAAATACTGTGATTGGAGCTCCTGTTTGTTCTCCACATGCACAAAGTAAATATTCATCATGCTCAAAGTACACTCTCTCACACACACACTCTCTCACACACACATCAGGATCTCATTTCTGGTAAGAGGAAAATGAACATCTATTTTCAAGTGAACTCCTTCAGATCTCATGAATTATTAATAATGTCACAGTATCCTGAATGACTGACCATCTGATCTTTTACTAACAGATTTATTTAGTGAAACTATACACGATCTAGACTAACTTAGAGTGCGAAACACTGATTTCGTATCACAGCGGTGAAATCAATCAGGGGCTTACAGTGAAAATTGTGAGCTTTTGATGACGGTTTGTTGAACTATTTCAGAACTTATTAACTAATTTAGAGCCATTTCTTCTTAATATTAATTCTGGCTGTTTGGGGTTCTAGAGTTACTTCGCCGTTCTTTGGATGTTGATAAAGTTCTTGATGTTTCATCATGTTTTAGATCAGATCAATGTTTAGGTTTCTCGGTAGAAAGCTACGACCTGAACTAGAGAATCAAACGTTATAAAGGTGCTTTTATGATTTCAATCTGTAAAATTCCCCCCAAATCGTCTAACTGGGACTTTTATTTATTTTCTCTGAAAGTCTGAATCATTTTTAATGTTAGTATTAGAGTGATTAAATGCTATATTTCCAAATTTCATTTTATTTCCTCTGTGTTGAAAAAGTATTTGGACAGAGTTTATGTGTGTATCATTAATTGATTGTATTTTTGTGTAAATTGGTGTTTTTGTGTTTCTTTGTGTTTTTTTTTCTGATCTGCTTGTTCTGCTCTACTAAGCCCAGTGGTATAATTAATAACTGAAAAACGTTATATATGTGTGGAAAACGAACTATACATAACCTGATGTCCATTAACAAACACACATGAACACAAGACCGGAAACATGCGTCATCTTTCGCTGCGAATCAAAGTTCAAGTTTGCAGAATTCTGACCTGAGAATTTGCATAGAGCAAAACATCTGCCAACAGAGGATCTGATTCTGCACAGATTGACCTCTTGACTGAATTCAAAGAACACAAACGTCAAAGCTTACAGGAAAGTGGCTTAGATGGATGTGTCTCACATTTTGAATATTTGTCATTAATTAAAAATAAAACATATCATTCAAAATATACAACAATAAATAGTCTTTAAATATAAACAAGGAACACTCAGGAGATCGCAGGAGAATAAATAACACAACCACGTTAACTTAGATGATACCGGACAAGGGAAATAAGGAAACACACGGCTTAAATACATGGAGAGGGTCATCAAACTGAACAGAAACAGGTGTGATTCAATTCAGTTCAATTCTATTCAATTCAGTTCAGTAACAGTGTCGATGTTGCAAAGTTCAATTATGAAACAAATTCAATTCAGTTCAATGTTGATTCAATTCCGTTCAATAACAGTGTTGATGTTAATGAAGTTAATAAATTATGAAACTTAATTTAATTTAGTTAAATTTGATTCAATTTTGTTCAATAACATTATCAATGTTGCAAACTTCAATAATGAAACAAATTCAATTTCAGTTATAGGCAAACCTAAAAAGACAAATCGGTAATATTACTGAATATTAATTGTTTTAACTGTTGCAGTGCCCAAAAGTGTGACTGGTCAGAGGGATTGAACACTCGAGAGCTACCAAAGTAACTTAAAACATAGTAAAATATAAACATATTAATGGCAGTTAACATACAGAATAAAGCTCCGCCTCCTTCTGACATCAGCCTCTTGATGATTGGCTTACAAAGCACATGTGATCCATGTGATCTTTTTCTAGTTTCTTTATGAGATTCTTATATTCTTATTCTCATTGGAGATTAACCAATGACAAGGCACATGGCAGGATCACATGACTTTGAACAGGGGATCACATGACAGACACGAAACATGACAAAGACACGAAATGTGACCAAGACAAGACCAAATCGTGACACCTAAACAGTATGTGAGATTAAAATAAGTGTGTCCCAAAGCATAGTGTGTTGAAAAGATGTGTCAGAAGTCCTCGGATGGTCTACTATTTCCAGTCGATTATCGAAGTGTGGATCCGTGCTCACTATAACAGCTAATATTACCCACAACCCACTGCGCTTTGCAGGAGGAACTACAAACACGAAACACAAAAAGATCAACGTGCTTCTGCATTTCTCTCCGATACGGTAGGAATTAAATGTGGAGGACTCTATCTTTGACTAGATGATTGACAGGTCAGTTTGAGTGACAGGATGCGTGTAACTAACGACAGAGAGCAACCGTTAAAGACATGTATGACATGATAGTTTCTCCCAAAGCTTGTCTACTCTTCTGCTACACACTCAAAAGTATGCACTTTTTCTTCACAAAAAGAGTACAAATTTTTATAAGTAAGCGAACTGAGACGCAGCATTTGACTAGTGCTCATAAGTCAAGAGGTCTGACGATGGGCTGGAGAGATTCACCTGTGATTGGTCAAACAGGCTCTTCTGTGAATGTCTGAGGAACTTCCTATAGAATATTAAATGAATGAAGAACTAATGTTGTGTGTTTTCGCAGGTCAAGACTCACTCATCATGAGGGTCCTTACATCAGATAGCGGCTCTGTCTCTGTGGCAAACCAATATACAGACGAGCAGGAGAACCCAGACACCAGTGACGACACCGAGTTCTGGAGGAAAGGTGTGAGACCAGATCAAAACATGAAAAACACATGAATAAACATGTTTTAATTCATATATAAAAAGGTTTCGGTGAGTTTTAGGGGAAAGAAAATTTTATTTAAAATACTTTACAATAAGGTTTCATTAGTTAACTACACTACGTAAAGTCAGGGCACAGAAGGAATATACAGATGCTAACAGAAGCATAAAGGAGAGCATATAACCAGACAAGAAGAACTATGTGGAGTCCTTGGCCGAGGAAGCAGAAACAGCAGCCCACAAAGGGAACATGAGGGACCTGTACACCATCAAGAAGCTGTCCGGCACGTTCAAGAAGCCTGAGAGACCAGTGAAGGGCAAAGATGGGCAGACCATACCGAGGAGGAAGGACAGAAGAGGCGATGGATAGAGTACTTTGAGGAGTTATTAAACAGACCAGCGCCACAAGACCCACTTGATATACAGCCGGCGGACAGCGACCTGCCAATCAACTGCAACCCGCCCGTGAAAGAAGAGATCCGCGCAGCTATGGAGACCAGCGGCTGAAGAACGGAAGTCTGCAGGACCTGAAGGGCTGATGTGGAGACCAGCGTGGAGATGTTCTACCCACCTTTCCAAGAAATCTGGAAAAAGGAGCAAGTGCCGCTAGATTGAAAGGAAGGTTACCTTGTTAAAATTCCAAAGAAAGGAGACCTCAGCTGCTGCTCCAACTACCGAGGCATCACACTGATGTCCCAAGCAAAGTAGGAACTGGGTGATCCTCAACAGGTTGAAAGCGACAGTAGACCCTCGGCTTAGAGATGAACAAGTTAGTGTCCGCAAAGATAGATCTTGTACCGACCAGATCGAAGAGTGTCACTCGAAGGGAACACACCTCTCTACGTTAACTTCACTGACTACGAGAAAGAATTTGACAGCGTGGACAGGCAGACACTCTGGAAGCTTCTACGACATTACGGAGTACCCAGAAAGATCACCGATATCATCCAGAACTCATACGACGGACTGTCCTGCAGAGTGATCCACGGCACACAAGCCACGGACAACTTCCAAGTGCGGACTGACGTAAGACGGGGTGCCTGCTTTTTCCTTTCCTGTTTCTGCTTACCATAGACTGGGTCATGAGGACATCAACAGCATGTTATTATTTTAATGTTTATGTAAACAAAAAGTGCATATTGATGCTAAGTTTATTTGTTATTTGCTGGTTTTCAAAATAAAACTTGGTGAATTGATTTTATTGTGTAGTATTAGTACTTTTTTAACAGGATTCTGTGATAACCGTGATCATTTTGGTCACTATAATCATGAAATTAAATTTTCATGCCATTTCATCTCTAGTTATCATGCACTATAAAATTAACTAATTATGTGTTTTTACAGTATAATATGCAAAGTACAATCTCTGATTCTGTTCTTTTCTCTGACATTAAAGGGTGACATATATAGGCCTACAAAAACTAGTTTAGGTCTAAAACAGTTTGGATAGTTGTTAATATGAGAGTTATGAGACATTATTTAAGATTGTATTACATGAGTAGCTCTCGGCCACTTTAATTTTTAAAAAGTAGCTCTCAAATGAAAAAAGGTTGGAGACCCCTGTCCTATATGGAGCAGAAACATGGAGAACAACAGCCTCAACCATGAAGAGAATCCAGACGTTCACCAACACCAGTCCTGCCTCAGGCGAATACTGCAAATCAGATGGCCAGTTACCATCAGTGACAGGGAACTGTGGGAGAGAACCAGACAGCAGCCTGTAGAGAAGATTGCCCTCCAGGCAAGAGAAAAAGAGGCCGTCCCCGACACACCTGGTGACGAGCCTGGAGGCAGAATCCAAGAAAATGGGACTGTCATGGGGACAACTGGAGAAACTGGTCCAGGACTGGAACTGTTGGAGAGCTCTTGTTGACGGCCTATATGTCCCACACGGGACTAGAGGCGAATGATGATGACGATATTAGTTAACATGATCTAACAATGAAAAACACTTGGTAATTTAGTTAATGTTAATGTTAAAATCACAATTTATATCTGTTAATGTAATTTAATGGATCTGAACTCACATGAACTAAAGAACAGTTGTATTTTAATAATGAATGTTAACAAAGATTGATAAACAAACGTATTTCTCATTGTTAGTTAATCCGTCAACTAATGGGACGTTCTTGTCAAGTGTTAGAGTCGATGAAACCCCCACAAAGATGGAAAAACAAACGGATGTGTGTGTCTTTCTCCAACATTCCTCTGCTATTTGACTGGCTGTAGTTTATACAGCTGCTCAACCTCTTCTGACAATCACAGCATACACACACACACAGTTCGAATAATAACTCGAATTATAATTATCGAAATAATAATTAGTACAAGAAACCATTTTTGAGCACACTAATCTTCCCCTGTATATTTATATATATATAGAGAGAGAAATAATGTAGGGACTAGGGAACCACCCGATATACATAAACATGTAACAGCATGTAATTTAAACGCATCGCTGTGTGTGAAAAGGATCTATAAGTAGAATAACCTGTGTGTGTGTGTGTGTGTGTGTGTGTGTGTGTGTTAGACCCGTCTGTGCCCAGGTTTGTAGCGGCGTCTTCTATGGGCCGCTGGCGGTGGCGTGTGTTCGCTGCCATCAGTGTCACGGCGCTGATGCTGCTGTTGCTGATCATCACAGTATCTGTGAGCCGTGAGTAACACACAGCACACACTCAAACATATTGGGATATTATACAGACAACATGTTAATTTTCTTATTAATTCCTTAATTATCGGCTTATCGTCAATGTATTAAGGCCAAAACGTGAAAAGAATGCGGAGCATATCCTATAAGTTTTAACCCATGTGTATATTTTCCAGAGAACTAGCAAACTAGAGTTATCAATAAAAATTAATGATTTTTCATATTTTTTCACATGCATGAATTGTTAGACATGAAGTTTGACCGGAAGTTCTCGACTACCGAAGCAAACGTGAAGAATCTGACGGAAAGGCTCCTGAGCATCATTACCAAAACAACATTCTGGAGGAATACGGTAATGTTAATCTTCATAATCTTTTATCAAAAAAAAAAAAAAAAAAAAAAAAAAAAACACCTCCACCCCCCCCTTTATCCACCCACACTCTCAGCTAACAAAAAAAAAAAACTTCATCCACCCACACTCTCAGCTAACAAAAAAAAAAATCTAATTAAGTTATGAAAACGTTATTTTTGAATTTCTCTAAACGTTCAAAACTTTTTTTTTCTTTTTTTTTTAAAGGGTTAGTTCACCCACAAATAAACATTTCTGTCATTAATTGGGTTAGTTCACCCAAAAATAAACATTTCTGTCATTAATTACTCTCCCTCATGTCGTTCCAACCCCGTAAGACCTTCGTTCATCTTCGGAACACAAATTGTAAGATATTTCTGCAAGATATAGGATATAAGATATAGACGCCACATGCAGCAATGTCATTGACACTTTCAAGGCCCAGAAAGGTAGTAAAGACATCGTTAAAATAGTCCATGTGACTCCAGTGGTTCAACATTAATGTTATGAAGCGACCAGAATACTTTTTTGTGCCTCTCGCACACCCAGCAACAGATGCTGGAGAAGACCAACACTGTGGCAGAGAATCCATACGCATTGGGCTGAACATCCACAAAGGGAAGACCAAGGTCCACAAGGTCAACGCAGCCGACACAGCACCCATCAAGCTGGTACGGATGCAGACATACGAGTGCGTATCGGCAAGGCAAGAACAGCTTTCCAGCAGCTGAAGAAGGTATGGGACTCCAGTGCCCTGACCATCCACTCCAAGATTAAACTCTTCAATACCATCGTGAAGGCAATACTCCTATATGGAGCAGAAACATGGAGAACAACAGCCTCAAACATGAAGAGAATCCAGAGGTTCATCAACACCTGCCTCAGGCAAATCCTACGAATCCGATGGCCAGTTACCATCAGTAACAGGGAACTGTGGGAGAGAACCAGACAGCAGCCTGTAGAGAGAGAAATCCTCCAAAGAAGATGGCACTGGATTGGCCATACCCTCCGGAAACCTGCTAACAGCATCACCAGACAGGCGCTCACCTGGAACCCTCCGGCAAGAGAAAAAGAGGCGAAACACCTGGCGACGAGACGGAGGCAGAATCCATGAAAATGGGACTGTCACGGGGACAACTGGAGAAGCTGGCCCAGGACCGGAACTGATGGAGAGCTCTTGTTGACTGCCTATGTCCCAAACGGGACTAGAGGCGAATGATGATGATGACTTGCTAGAAATAACAGTAAATTAGGCATAATTAAAAGTAACTAACCCTAATCCTAACCCTATAGTAAGTACAAGTAGTTAATTAATATTACTCAGTACAATGTACAATGGGTCTCATTCATGAAACACGAGCAGAACGAATTTGTGTGTAAATCGTGTGTAAAGTGGTTCTGGCGTAAATTTTCGGATTCATTAAAATGTTCGTATTTTCCAAATGCTAGTTGGTACGAAAGAAATCTACACCTGCTTCCAGCCACACGTAAATAGTGCGTTTAACATCCGAACGTTTCGCTCATTAATAAGGCTGCATTTTAATCCACCTTAATCGGGTACATATTTACACAGCATTTTGAAAAAATATTATATATAGTAATTACATACGGTTTTTCTTTTTACTTTTATTACGAGAGCCAGTAATAGCATCTGCAAACGGAACACAAGTCCGCAAGTCTTTTTTAATTTTGGAGGTCGGGAGCGTGCGCGTGCGAGCGAGAGAGAGAGAGAGAGAGAGAGAGAGAGAGAGAGAGAGAGAGAGAGAGAGAGAGAGAGAGAGAGAGACCTCAGGTTAATGAAACACAGTGAAGGGTTGGAAACACCCTGAGTCTCATAATCATCTAACACGCACCCCATAATATTAATTAACTACATGTACTTATACTAGTAATTACAGTAAAATAAATTAAATTAAATTAACTCCGCATGGCCGGTCCCAAGCCCGGATGCTAAAGGAGGAGGGTAAAGATTTTTTACTCCGTAAAAAACACCGCCGCTACAGAAACGTCAACAAGAAAATCAAAAAACACCAAGGCCCTGGGGACGGATAGATCCCCCGCCTGAGAACCTATGACGCCTGATAGTGAAAGCCTCCTGGAAGCTAAACTCTTCCTGGAAGAAAACTCAAGATTACGATGTTTCAGGGAGTTCAGAAACAGTGACACTGATGTAGAGAAGGGGACTGGAGGGACTTTGTGCTTTTGCAACTTTGCAGAGATTTTTCATGCTCAAACAGCAACATTAGACACTAAAGAAAGATGAACATGCAAAAAAGCAATAGGTCCTCTTTAAGCATGCGTCCGAAATCACATAATGTAGACATAATTATACTGAAATTTACTTCAAGGCTGTTAAAAAACTGTGTTCCATGTAGTGTGAATGTGTGTAGTGTAAAAAGAAATTGGACATACTACATCCGCCATGTTGTCACTGTCATGTGACCAACGACGACCATCTTGTCTACCAGGACCACAACTACCATCGGAACATGGAATGTCCGCACCATGTTCGAAGCAGGAAAGACGGAACAAGTGGCAGCCGAGATGAGGAGCTGCAACCTAATGATGTTGGGAATCAGCGAGTCCAGATGGAGTGGTGCAGGCCAAAGAGACTCGGCACTGGAGAGCTAGTACTGTTCTCAGGACATGAAGACGACGCTGCGCCTCACACCCATGGAGTAGCCCTGATGCTGTCCAAGACTGCGGCAGCACATGGACCACGGATCCTAGCAGCTTCCTTCAGAACCAGGATGAGGAGAATCAATATGGATGTCATCCAGTGCTTCGCTCCAACTAACGACAGGGACGAAGAAGATAAAGAGGACTTCTACAGCAGACTGCTCGCCATCGTCCAGAACCTTCCGAACAGAAACATCCTTGTAGTTATGGGCGACTTCAACGCACAGATCGGCAGCGACACCAGAGTTACGAGGAGATCATGGGACAGAGGGTATTGGCGTAATGACCGACAATAGAGAGAGGTTTGCCGACTTCTGCTCCACAAGCAACCTTGTCATCGTAGGGAGCTTCTTCCAACACAAAAGGATAAACATGGGTGTCACCAGATTTGTCAACAGAGAACCAGGTAGACCATGTGTGTATTGGGAGGATGTTCAGACGGTAACTTCAAGAAGTGAGAGTGAGACGAGGAGCAGACGTCGCCTCCGACCATCATCTCTTGGATGCCAAGATTGAGACTGAAGCTGAAGAGACACTGTACAGCCGAGACCCGCCGACCACGATTCAACACCTCACCCTTGAAGTACACAACGAAGCTACAAGAGTTCAAGATCACACTCACAAACAAATTTGAAGTCTTGAAGGAACTGATTGAGGTTGAGAGCCTAGAAGAGAAGTGGCAAGAGGCTTCGCGATGAAGACAACAGTTGTATCAACGCGTCAGGAAGTTCTGGGCCCAAAGAAACACAATCACAAGGAGTGGCTTTCAACAGGGACTCTGAAGAAAATAGAGGAAAGAAAAAGGAAGAAATCAATAGCCATCAACACCCGTACAAGCGCAGGAAAAGTCAGGGCACAGAAGGAATATACAGAAGCTAACAGAAGCATAAAGGAGAGCATAAAAGCATACAAGAAGAACTATGTGGAGTCCTTGGCCGAGGAAGCAGAAACATCAGCCCACAAGGGGAACACGAGGGATCTGTACATCACCATCAAGAAGTTGTCCAGCAAGTTCAATTCGCTCCGTGCACAATATGGCGACCGTTGACGTTCGAACTTGAGTGTGTGGGCCAGTACTTCCAGTAAAAAACTTCCGGTGATCTGACAGCAATAGCGGGGGACACCAGCAACCTAGTTCCATTACCACTGGTAATTTACCAGAGAGATAACTTTTAGGATTCAAGAGAGGCGACTTGCCTTTCAGAGGGTGACAGCCTCAGCACTTCATTGTTGTGTGCCGTTATGTACCGTTTCGTAGTAGGCATAATTGTCATTGCGTATGCAGCATGAGTCAAATACAATCTTCTGTTCGTGAACAGTTGTATTTCATTCATTAATCTAACTATGCATCCGTGCATTTAATTGCCATTGGCTCTTGTGATAGTAATATGGATCTTAATAGTATTTTAAGTGATATAATTGATTCTATAAACAACTATAAGAGATCATTTTCGGCTTTCTCCGGCTCCCTGCACCGGGCATAATGCGAAATGGAAGTGTCTGCCCCCACATCGCTGATCGGAAATCCAACATGGCGGCCAAGTGCAACTAGCCTATAAGCCTGAGAGACCAGTGAAGAGCAAAGATGGGCAGACCACACCCGAGGAGGAAGAACAGAAGAGAAGATGGGTAGAGTACTTTGAGGAGTTGTTAAACAGACCAGCGCCACAAGAACCACCTGATATACAGCCAGCTGACAGCGACCTGCCAATCAACTGCAACCCCCCACGAAAGAAGACGGCTATCGAGCGGCTGAGGAACGGGAAGTCTGCAGGACCTGATGGCATTCCAGCAGAGGCGCTGAAGGCCGATGTGGAGACCAGCGTGGAGATGTTCCACCCACTTTTCCAAGAAATCTGGAAAAAGGAGCAAGTGCCGCTAGATTGGAAGGAAGGTTACCTTGTTAAAATTCCAAAGAAAGGAGACCTCAGCTGCTGCTCCAACTACCGAGGCATCACACTGATGTCCCAAGCAAAGTAGGAACTGGGTGATCCTCAACAGGTTGAAAGCGACAGTAGACCCTCGGCTTAGAGATGAACAAGTTTGTGTCCGCAAAGATAGATCTTGTACCGACCAGATCGAAGAGTGTCACTCGAAGGGAACACACCTCTCTACGTTAACTTCACTGACTACGAGAAAGAATTTGACAGCGTGGACAGGCAGACACTCTGGAAGCTTCTACGACATTACGGAGTACCCAGAAAGATCACCGATATCATCCAGAACTCATACGACGGACTGTCCTGCAGAGTGATCCACGGCACACAAGCCACGGACAACTTCCGAGTGCGGACTGGCGTAAGACAGGGGTGCCTGCTTTCTCCTGTCCTGTTTCTGCTTACCATAGACTGGGTCATGAGGACATCAACAGCACAGAGAAGGAACGGTATTCAGTGGACCCTATGGAAGCAGCTGGACGACCTCGACTTCGCCAATGACCTGGCACTTCTCTCGCACACCCAGCAACAGATGCTGGAGAAGACCAACACTGTGGCAGAGAACTCCATACGCGTTGGGCTGAACATCCACAAAGGGAAGACCAAGGTCCACAAGGTCAACGCAGCCGACACAGCACCCATCAAGCTGGAAGACGAAGCAGGGACGACGTTGACAAGCAGGGAGGTACCGATGCAGACGTACGAGTGCGTATCGGCAAGGCAAGAACAGCTTTCCAGCAGCCGAACTCCAGTGCCCTGACCATCCACACCAAGATCAAACTCTTCAATACCACCGTGAAGCCAATACTCCTATATCAGGAGTCTCCAACACGTCGCTCGCGAGCTACCAGTAGCTCGTGGCCTGATTGGAGGTAGCTCGCCAAGGGCCGTTCACATATCCATTAACTATTAAAACTTCTTTATCGTTGTGGAGAGCGCAGTGCATGGTTGCATAGCAACGACAGACGCCACGGGAAAATCGGACCGAATTTTACTATTAATAATAAAAGATAAGCTAATGTGCAGTGTAAATGTCAGTCATTTATCTTTTTTGACTCATTCTTTTTATAAAACTGATTTAAAGGCTGAAATATGCGAGGTTTATCTTTTTATAAAAACTTGTCAAAACTTTATTTACAAAACGTTAAACTTTTTTGAACTTCTAACCTACTTGTTAGTAGATAACATGTTGCAAGACACTCCTTTAAAATCTGTCCATCATTTTTAATGTTATTATTTTAATGTTTATGTAAACAAAAAGTGCATATTGATGACATGTTGAAACCCTTCGTTTGGTGTCATAATATGATGCCCATATATAGTTGTCAGTCGGATTTAATGGGCGGGATTTATGGTAATTGAGAATGAGCGTGCACGCGCGTCCCATTTACAACTGATTGGAATTAATTAACACACACACACATTTCACTATCACATCTGACGTTTACGAAGTATTTGTGAATCAGCAGAAGAGTTTTCGGGAAGGTCTCTTTACGCGCAAATCACTCACATATTTACTCGTATATTTACGAATGTTTCATGAATGAGACCCAATGTGTGTATGTATATGTATATGTACACACACACACATCTGTCAATGCGTCTCTTTATCAACTTAAAAGGGTTGAAGAGACTGTTTAATAAATAAATAAATAAAGGACATGCAGATCTTCAAGCTTGGCTTTCCTATAGCTCAGACAGTAGAGTGTTGGTGCTTACAACACCAAGGTCATGGGTTCGATTCCCAGGGAAAGCAAGAACTGATAAGAATGTAAATGTGTGCCTTGAAATGCAATGTAAGTCGCTTTGGATAAAAGCGTCTGCCGAATGCATAAATGTAAATGTAAGCTCTGCAACAAGTGTTCTCACAGCATGAGCTTTTCAGTCACGTGTATTTGTGACAATGCAGAAGACAAAGAAGATCTGTCTCATGATTCTGTCAGATCCGCTGGTTCTGTTGATCTCAATCTTGATCCTTCGGTCTAAATGTGTCTATCTCTCTCACAGACTGTGGAAATGGGTCTCTCTCTCCACGTCTCTGAAACTCACTCAGCCTCATTTGCATTTGAAAAGCGTAACAGTGTTATTTAGCAAAGCCTTGTACTATATCAGTGCATGAGTTTATTTCCTCCCGGGCCTGAAACAAGCGAACGAGAGTCGTTTGATCCCTCGACTATGTGTGTTTCATGTTCTGCTTCCAGGCTTTATTCAACTACAACCAACAGCAGTCCACAGATACGCTTGATTTTCTTCCATATAGCCCAAAATATATTTATTAATTACGGCTAAAAGGATTCTTATGTTTGATTTGTGTTATTGTGTCTAAAAGGGACACGGCATATTTCGAGAGTCTTCTGGCCTACAGTACGTCACTGGACGAATGTAATTTCACAGAAACATTGCAGTTGTTTTGTTTTCATAGTTAAAGCACATTATTTTTATGTTCTGATTACATTATGCACCTTAAATGCAGTGCAATTCTCTTCAGATAAACGAGTCACCAAATACATAAATGTAAATGTACTTTTATGGTTTGTAGAACATTTTTAAGATGTTATGCTGTGATGGAAACCAAAATGAAGGGCTTGAAATGAAGTATGAGGCATGATGTGTTAAGAAACCATCATGAAATCAGAGTAAATATCACTTTTCTTTATCACAAATGTTATTTTAATATTACAGTAGCTGTGCTTTGTAGAACATTTTTAAAACTTTGTGCTTTGACGGTGCCAGATTAAAAGCAAAATGCAATGTTGTTAAAACGTTTTGTACTTGCTGGGAAACTGCTGTCTAAATCTGGAAAGTGTGTGTGTGTGTGTGTGTGTGTGTGTGTGTGTGTGTGTGTGTGTGTGTG
>FLSR01000548.1:28673-39244 GCA_900092035.1 Leuciscus waleckii
TGACATTTCTCACTAGCGAGGAAATAACGGTGTTCTTGAAGCAGATCAACTTACAGTTTCACTATTAGAGACGCTGATGCTGAACACTGTTGAACACAGACTCAGTAACTCTCTCTCTCTCTCTCTCTAATAACTGCATTAATAACTGCTATCAATGGCTCAAGCCTCCGTTACTAACTCTAAAATGATGCTTTGAAATGACGTGGGATGAGATGCACAAGAAATGAGTCCTGCACACGAGAGTTTAAAGGACAAAAATCTTACAAACGTCTTGAAAAACATCATCTGAACAATGTTTTGAGGTGTGCTTACCGTAAACGGTCCAGTCCACTGAATTACTAGAAAATAATGCGGTGTAACGGCATTACCACCTCATGTGTGCATTATTCTCTAATAATTCAACGGCCCGTCGTCAATTATTAATGCATGCACATCACTATCGGCCTCAACTGTACATGCATGAGCTGTGATGATCCGTTCATCAGTGAAGAATAAAGAGAAAGACTGACTCGATCCACGTCCACCTCTGAGTCCACAGTCTTCTCTGCGTCTGCTCATGAGTTCGGCTCTGACTGCGGGGAAGACGAGAGTAACTCACACACTCTCTCACACACACTCCACGACCTCCATCTGCTCTATTCTCCCAGTCTCAGGGTTTTGTCCAGGATTCAAGGTTTCTGCTGTGTCCCTGATGGTTTGGAGAGAGTGTATTTTCCTCTCCTCCGCTTCAATCTATTTGCTCTGAAGGGTTTCATCTCTTGCTTTCGCTCACTGTTACATGAAACCTCGCTCTGAGTTTGATCCATAGTGACATTTACAGCCAGTTAGAGCTTTGTTTGTCCACACACACAAACACCTTCACTCTTTTTATTTGTATTTATTCATCTTTTTTGCCTTGCCCAAAAAATTTTGTAGTCACATTTCTAGTGGCAACGTATTTTCTCATGCAATACATACGAAAAGTTCAAATACACTACCGTTCTAATGTTTATGAAAGAAGCTTGCTCACTTAGGCTGCTTTTATTTGATCAAAAATACTGAGAAAACAACTATTTTAAATTCTAATATTTTTCACAGTTTTTCTATGTAAATATACAGTATAGCCTAATAAAGTGTAATTTATGATTTTTTTATTTATTTTTTTGATTGTTAGTTTTTGAAAGAAGTCTCTTCTGTTCACCAAGGCTTCAATTATTTGATAAAAAATGCATTAAAAACAGTGAAATATTATTATAATGTAAATCATGTTTTCTCTGTGAATATATTGTAAAATGTAATTTATTCCTGTGATCAAAGCTGAATTTTCAGCATCATTACTCCAGTCTTCAGTGTCACATGATCCTTCAGAAATCACTCTAATATGATGATTTGATGATCAAGAAACATTTATGATTATTATTATCAGTGTTGAAAACAGTTGTGCTGCTTCATATTTCTGTGTAAACCGTGATACATTTTATTTTTCAGGATTCTTTGATGAATAGAAAGTTCTAAAGAACAGTATTTATTTGAAATAGAATCTTTTTTAACATTATAAATGTCTTTACTGTCACTTTTGATTAATTTGAATTAATAAAATGTATATAAATATATGTATATATCTGACTGACCCTAAACTTTTCAACTGGGGTGTTTACATATTTCATTTTAATATTGATAGATTTTTGTCCATTTTACTCTCACAAAAATGCCATAGAACTTTTGCTCAATCTGTAACAAACCAAATTTTAATTAAATGGAAGGTTTTTGTAAACACATTAATATCTCAAAATATTTAAATGACTATCAAAATAACAAAAGAAAACATTGTTAGTGCATTATTAATTATATACATTAATAATGATCATCATATTTTCGTTAACAGGGTCTTTTAAATTTAAAGCATTTGATGTTGATTAGATTAGACACTGACTCTCAGCATTATTATTTTTTGATCACTGTAATATTTACAAATTCATATTTCTGTCACTCTTAGCTAATACTGTAGTTTATTAATGTGTTTATTGTTGTTTCTGACATGCATTTACATTATAGGCCATGTTAAGCTTGCGAATACCGAAGTAAGAGATAGTATTCGATAGATATTATAAGTAACTTTGCAACTACATGTAAACTAGCAATCATTAGAGTATTAGTAGACTGTTAGGTTAGGGTTTCGGTTAGTAGAATAAGTTGATCTGTAGTTGCAAAGTTGCTTATAGTTAGTAGAATAACTAAAGTGGACTGTTGAATTAAAGTGTTACTTTCAAAAAACCTTCTTCTATTTAAAATGACCGAACTTCACTAACTCACACACCGCTCACACACTCCTCATTAGGAGGATTCGGATAAACCATCATTCATCAAACTCATTTGTATCTTCGCCCTTCCACACCCACACAATCCTATAACCCCTTTCTGAATTAGCCAGCACACACATATTGTTGTAATATAATACGCTGGAAATGAATATATTATTATGAGATAACCTTTGTGCGAGACAGAATGAGGAACAGCAGTGAAGTGAAGCAGAGATTGTATGGTTACTGTGTTTAATGGCTCTACTGTAATCATCCGAGTTATTCACACACAATCGTGCGGATGATTACACACATCTGAGACTGATCGAGAAACGAGGAAGAGCTGAGGAACACCAGACTTCAACATTACAACAACGCAGCCAGGAGGATTCATATGGAGAAACTAATCATAACTCTGTACCAAGACAGGCATGAAGAAATTATTACAAATGTGTGTATGTGAGATGAATCAATCAAACCATTTAAAATCTCAATCATAATCTATGTTATCATATAGGCTATTAGTAATATATACTGTATGCAAAATTGTATTACAGATTTATTTATGCAGTAAATACTCAAATCTTGTTTTACACACTACATTTTTCAAAAAGTTTTGCTTTTGAAACCTATAAATAGCTTATTTTTTATATATATAGAAATCATAAATCTCTTTACTGTCACTTGTGATCAATTTATTGTGTTCTTGCTGAATAAAAGTATTAATTTCTTAAAAAATATTTAAATACATATAATTATCATGTTGATTCAGTTTTTGGTAACTTATATGCCGTATACATTTTACTCACAAATAATGTAAATCTGTAACAAATCAAACTTTAATCAATAAATTTGTTAAATAAATTTGTATAAATGCATATTAATATCTCAAAATATATAAATGACTATCAAAATAAAAAATAAAATATTGCTAGTGCATTATTAATATTTTGCATCTTATTTTCATCAACAGTCTTTTAATTTAAATAATTCTTAATTTAATTATGCGTACCAAGGCTGCATTTATTTGATTATTGAGTAATGTTGTGAAATATTATTACAATTTAAAGTAATTGCTTTCTGTTTTAATATATTTAAAAAAAAATATTTATTCCTGTGATGCAAAGCTGAATTTTCAGCAGCTCAAAATACACTTATTATTATTATTATCAATCTTGAAAACAGTTCATATTTTTGTTGAAACTGTTAAAAAAGATTTTTTTTTTTTTGATGAATAGAATTTAAATGAATTTAATAGAAATCTTTTGTAGCATTAATTAAAATGCCTGGAGAAGAAAAAAAATTTGACCCCAAACTTTTAAACGTCAGTGCAACTTATATAAGGTTACTTATCATATGATATTCACTTGATCCAGCCTGTCAACATCCAATCAAAACTCCCCCTCGGTCACGCCAGGGTTAAATTACCCAGAGCCAATTACACTCTTCACACTGACCCAGAATGTGAGGTTAATTACGAGCAGCAAGAGGAATCAGAACAGAGAAGAGCAGTGGGTTCTCCATGCCAAGTCCCTCAATCCCTCCTTTGAGAGAGAATTGTTGTTTTTTCTATATCTGGAACATCGTGCTGTTAACAGGCTCTCAGAAACCCTGATGGTGAACAGAGAAGTGTGTGTGTGTGTGATCATACAATTAGACAATGGAAACGGATGAACCTTTAAAACTGACTCTAACCAGAGCTCCTCCAAACCTCCTTGATCTCAGCGGCGGTGAGTAAAGAGTTTCATGCAAACATGTGTTTGTCGTATGATGTGTGGTGCCATCATTAGCGATGTCTTCCTGTGGCTCGAGTCTCGAGTGATTAGTCACATGACATTTACGGCTCAGGTGATTGGCTCAGATGCCTCAGTGGTTTCCATGAGCAAACATTTTATATCATAATACGTTACTTTTTAATAGCACCACAAAACACGATGTGCATCTGAAAAAGTCATATCAAGATAAATTGCATGAAACAATCAGCAAACAGATTAACCGGTGTCCTTTCCTAGACGTTTACAGACATTTCCTTCAACACAATGCAATGCATAATTCAAAACACAGGTAAAACACCTGTTAAAAAAACAATACAGAAAATTCCTGTAAAGTTATGGACTTCTCTTAGTAATACTTTAGTTATGAAACCTTGTGTAATGATATGCACGAGATGTCAGATACTTGTGCATTTGGATGTGAGAAGGTGGTGAGGTCTGATAAATATTGTATTATTTCAACACAACTTTCCACTGCTGTGTTCCAGTCAAAGCATGGGTGTTCTTCAGACTGACAAACACTTCAAACGGTGTCAGAAAGTGTGTCTCTGTCCTCCAGTCTTCTTTAATCCTGAACTGAGAAGTGCTGATTCTGCTCACAGGAATGAAAGTGTGTGTCCCAGCATATCATTTCAGGAGCGCTGGATCAGAACGTATAACATCTGGTGCTGCTGGATTTACTGTTCTGTGTTACGACCCTAGAAAAAGTCCAGGTTTGGCTGGTAGTAACAAGTGAAAGCGAGTGAGCGAGCAAATAAATCAATGCATGAATAAATGCATAAATAAATAAAAATGCATAAATAAAAAATGCTAATAAATAAATGCAAAAATAAATAAATAAAACCTCTTTTGTTTGATTCTTTGTTCTCTCTCGGTTTAGCTTCACCTCTCCAGCTCATGTGATATTAGTTGCTTTTTTATCCTCTAGGCTTTTAAAACTTTTCTTTTTTTAATTTTAACTATATTTTTATGTAGGACTTCACTTTATGTTGCATGTGGGTCATAACAATTAGATAGACACATAAAACAGATGCAAATCAAGCAGTGCTTCCCCAGTGAGCGGGAAACTGAAGAGATCTTCGGCATGAATCACTGCGACTGGATGCATTCGGTTTCAGACTTCATTATTATTACTGCTATTTCATCTCCACCACAGTAAGAGGACGGTAAACACATGGTAAACATAAGAGTAACTTTTATGTAGCTTATTTATATATTTATATATTTCAAGATGAACACTTACTGGACTGAAGCAACTCCAGTTTGGTGCCATTCTGGGCATTATTAGTGCGGTAATTTACCAGATACAGCCTTGGATCCATTAGCGCCTGCACTAAACCATCCGGCTGATATCTCTAAATAAGCTCTAACTTTAATAATGTTCAACCAAGGGAATAAAGGCTTCTGGGGGGTGTTTGGCTCGAGGTCATGGTGCAAAGGACCCTAGGTTGATTTTACTCCGAACCATCCCTTTAAATATCCCCAAATAAGCAAGCCAAAAGCCAAGTCAACAGTGGCAAGGAACCAAAACTCCATCAGGTGACAGAATGGAGAAAAAAAACCTTTGGAGAACCCAGGCTCAGTCGAAGGCCAGTTCTCCTCTGGCCAACGAGCAAACAGGCGAAGCATTAGATTCCCTTCAACCTCCTGCTAAAAGGGTCAGAGCTGATGTCGGTCGGGTCACTGAAATCTGAAGATATTGTGGGATATACAGAGGAAATTCAAAGAGACTCCAGACATGCTTCAGGATAAATCAGATAAAACACGTTAAAATAATGTTTGATTTCGGTGGGGATTGTGTGTCGTCTTTCATTTCATCACTGAAATTGTATCCATAAAGGAAATTAAAAGATTTGGCATGTGATCTTTGGCTCAAGGGTGTGAGAGAGTGTGAATGTGTCTTCAAAGGGACTGTAATGGTTGGAAATAATGGATATAATGCCGACACACTTCATCCTCAAAGAGTCAGGCTCTTATCTGACGCCTGGATGGAGAGACAATGGCTGGAAAGTGTCCTATTATATGCCATATACTGCATTACTGTGCAGATATAGAGGTCATTCACACAAGCACGTATGCACACATATATTTACATGCTTTTTACCTCTGCTTTTTGATATTTGTTGATATGATTATACTGTTTTTATTAAGTTTGATGTAGTCTTATGTAAATGTCTATATATTTAAGGTTCTGTACATTCTAAACATATCTAAACATTCTTAAATCAAGAAACATTTACCTGGGAAACAAAATTAGTTGTTTTCTGATTTGTTTTTTTAAGCACTAAATTGATAAATAATTCAGAAAGCAAGACTTTATATCATATTTAATTTAGCTTCTCGAGTAAATGTTTCTTGATTTAAGATTGTTTAGATATTTTTTTGTTATTTTTGTATACTATATTGAATTTTTGTATATTTTATACACATATTATTAGTATATTTTGTTAGAATTTTTTGCATATTATTTTTGTAATTAATGTTGAGATATTATTGAACGTTTAGAACTTTTTGTAGTGAATTTTCTTGCCTTTTATTCTATATAGGCCCTTTTATATTTATACCAAAAAAAAAAAAAAAAAACTAAACAAAATATAAGACCAAAAACTGTTCTCTAAACTAATTATCAGACCAAAGACTGTTCTTCATTATCCGTCACAAAAAGCTCCACAAAGAGCCATTGTTTCTCAAAAAAAAAAATCATCTGGTAATGCTTCTAACTACATCCATTTGTCATCCAAACACCCCTTGACCTTGTTTTTACAGTGTTTGCAAGGCCGCTTTATATTAATGTTCCTCAGACACTGTGGTTTTAGGGGTTTCTTCTAAAGGTCTGTTAAAGTTCACATATTTTCCAACACCAATGAGAAGATGTGCATCTGAAACATCATTTCCTTTTACTGAGAATTGTATTTTAATTGTCTTTTGAAAAAGCATATGTTATACGGACGAGTGCACGCAGAAAAGTGAGCACATTTGAGACAAGCCTTTAACACTCATTCTCTGCCTTGCACGCACTGCTGTGTACTTGAGCAAATGCAAATCTAATTGAATGCAATTGAATGTCGACTGTAACCCTGAATATTCAGAGCTGCAGAGACTCGATAAGACTTGATGCATGACTTTCACATAGGAGAGAATAAAAAAAGTAATCTAAATTAAAACCTAGCCCTCAGTGAAAGTTATACTTGTGCAATTGCATGAAAACTGTAAAGCTAAAGTGGCATTGTGCCAAACCGAGAGCGTCTTTCATCTAAAGGAGGGTAAAGCTGGTCAATTATGTGTTTCGAGGCTCAGAAGAACTGATGTATTGCTGTGTGTGTGTGTGTGTGTGTGTGTGTGTGTGTGTGTGTGTGTGTGTGTGTGTGTGTGTGTGTGTGTGTGTGTGTGTGTATCACTTCTCTTTAGAAGAAGGATCCTCTTGAATGAACTCTTGTCACTGACAGCAGAAACTTTATGTCCTCAACGGACTGTTTCTGCTCCACCTTCTGCATTTTCACTCAAACGAATCTCTAGAGACGCTCTTTGGAAGATATCCATGAAACACTCAGCAAACCAACATCCACATCAAAAGAGTGTATAACACAGGACCAAAAACATTCACACCACAAATGTACTGGTAAAAATATGCTACAGTAAAAACCTGGTAAATTAACAGTAAGATATCTTACAATACAGTGAAAAATGTAAATGGTTTAACATTGCATTGTTGGAATTTTACTGTAAAAATTGTCCAATTGTCCAAGTTAAAAATATGAATTGCAATATAATTAAGGGTGAAAACACTCTTTTGGATGTGCCGGAGGAGACTTTACAGAGCGCTGGACTCTTCCACTGTCAATACAAGATCTTGAGTAAACATTGATGGATATAAATGTTGTGATGTTATTTCCATCAAGAGGAGCATACTGTACATTTTTGGTCAAGATTTTGTATTGTATTGGTGTATTTCTATTTTGTTAAACTCACAATAACGACAAATCATTGTGCTTTTATAAAATAAAGAAAGCAAACATGACGCTGGTTTCTGCCATCACGGTTTCTTTCCATGAAGTTTGTGGAGCAAATTCTATTTTAGAAACGTTTTTTCTGGGACGTCGCGCTGGAACAAACAAACACAAAGTGTGGCGATGATGATCTCAGGGACTGTTTATGTGCTTTATTTAATGTTAAAAGCATGTAATGTGACTGAATATCATTTAGGGCTCCAGCTTTGAAGGTGTAAAAGCAACAGTGGATAATTCACCTCAGATCTTCAAATTAAACAAATGGAAACAAGAACTTTCAAACTGTGAACAAACAAGTGTATTCTTTGACAAAGATTGTTCAAGTAACTCAGCCTATGTATTTTAATAATGTTTAAATGGTGTAATATTTGTGAATTTGGTTATGTAGCAACTTATCCATTTTCTTGCGAGTGCCGTCAAGATTACTCTCTGGTGCCGTGAGACTCCGCCCACACGCTGTTCTGATTGGCTGACTCCACCCACACACTGTTCTGATTGGCTGACTCCACCCACACTGTTCTGATTGGCTGACTCCACCCACACACTGTTCTGATTGGCTGACTCCGCCCACACACTGTTCTGATTGACTGACTCCGCCCACCCACTATTCTGATTGTCTGACTCCGCCCACCCACTATTCTGATTGGCTGACTCCGCCAACACGCTGTTCTGATTGACTGACTCCGCCAACACGCTGTTCTGATTGGCTGACTCCGCCCACACACTGTTCTGATTGACTGACTCCGCCCACCCACTATTCTGATTGGCTGACTCCGCCAACACGCTGTTCTGATTGACTGACTCCGCCAACACGCTGTTCTGATTGACTGACTCCGCCAACACGCTGTTCTGATTGACTGACTCCGCCAACACGCTGTTCTGATTGACTGACTCCGCCAACACGCTGTTCTGATTGACTGACTCCGCCAACACGCTGTTCTGATTGACTGACTCCGCCAACACGCTGTTCTGATTGGCTGACTCCGCCCACACACTGTTCTGATTGGCTGTGGGTTTTGATTGATTTTGACGCATCTCGCAGTCGTGTCGCGTCTAGTGTGGACTAGGGGTTGAACGACTTCAGATTTTTTGAAGTCGACTGTTTTGACATCAAAGTCGAGTCGACGTTGACTAGTCACTCACGTCATTCATAAAAACACAAGAGATGGGACTGCTTTGCAACATGCCCCAATTTGCGATTTATTAGCAGAAAATGATACAGATGCTGACAGACAGTTCATAATATGTTGCAACTTAACGGTAACAATGCAACAATAACTCCCGTTTTAGTGCAAACATTTTTTAGTGATGCATTATGTTGGCATAACAATGCCATTTATGCAAGATGGGCTGTAAGTAAGCCTACTCACTGTCACAGTCCAGCTCATTCACAGTTTTTACTTTTCGATCATGGTCTGCATGGTTAGTGAGTTTTCTGGACCGTTCGCAAAGACCCTCCCCCTTTAGTTACTGTTGCTATGTCCGACACAGTGAAATATACATCGCGGAGCAGAGAGGACACTGACAACGTGCTGACAGACAGGACAGAGCAGGTTACTTTTAATATGCAAACAAAGTCTCAACTTTCATATTTGGTCATTTTATAAAGAAATAATAAAATGAACAATAAATACCGTTTTGTGGCTCTTTAATGTGTCGTGACAGATCGCTGTAGAGCCTCTTAAAGCTGCTCGTGAACCGATCATCTCTTCCTTCTAGTTAATTTATAGCATCAAATAAACATGAATATACTGCTACATAAGAAGGAATGTTGTTTTAACCGCGGAAAGACGTCAGTACACGCCGTTATTCAAGTTCAAATCATCCAACGTTAATCTACTAACTCTCCTGACTGCTTTGTCGGACAGAAATGGCGGATTCGGCGGATTATGATTGGTCAGATCGCCTGTCAATCAAACTCCCTGCGAAGGGTAAATTTACTGCTGTCGAGATGATTTGCATTCCTCACTTAACATTAGCGGATGCCTTTTCAGATGAGTGTGCATTGCACTTGTACTTTTGTTGTACTTCAGGACAGACTTACTTTCCAAGTGACATTTTTACAAGCTTCATCTTTAGTGAAGTATTTCCACACACTTGATGGTGACAATCATAGTGTCACATGATCAACGCGACTAGTCGACGTCAAGCTTAAAGCGTCACGGCATTGCATTAAGGGCGACTAGTCGACTAATCGACTAGTCGGTACAACCCCTAGTGCCTGTGTGACTGTTTGACTGAGTATTCGCTGAGTTATGGTTCATTTTCAGACGCGTTTCAGAATGGACTTAACTGACAGAGAGAAAGCAGAACTCGCTTCGTGTTTTGATTTTTCTTTATTTGGCAAAAAGCACAACACTTTGTTTTTATTGTGAGTATACACAAAAAAAAATACAGACTTAACAGGATCGATTGATGTATGAAACTCCTATGGAAAATCAAAGTCAACAGAGTATTTATGAGTCTCTTTTACACTGATAAAAAAAAAGCGAGCTGGTATCGCCGGCGATACC
>FLSR01000549.1:0-18852 GCA_900092035.1 Leuciscus waleckii
CAATTTCTTCCCTGATGACCAGCTACATCTCCATTGTGTTCATCGTATCATTAGACTCAGACAGCATCCTTCCTGAAACATACAGTCTTGTGTAAGATAAAAGTGAAATATAATTAAATGAATAGACAATAATTACATTAAAATGACATAGATTGAAAAAAAACACCCATATTTGTTCTGGTAAAGAAAAGCTATAATGTGGCATTGACTCATACACATCCTTTCATGACTCTGACCTAAGATCATGTTTATTATGCTTTGCAAAATTGCTTTGTGCATAAATTAATCTCTTGAATAACTTTTTTGAATGTTTAGTGGAGCATACTTTCCAATGCAAAAGGTCTGCGAGAGACTACATTCAATTTGACTGATGTTATTCGATTTAAAAAAAATCAATATGATAACCACAATACTAAGTAGAAAGCAAGGTCTCACCATTTGAATGCTTCTTTAGTAGAGGTTGTTTATTATTATTCTCCTTTTGTGTGGCTGCTGGCGCAGCCTTGATCAGGTACTTTGTCAGTTACCTTGGTTACCTTTCCCCCCCTCTTCTCTATCTTAGGTCAGCGTTTCCTTCAGCTGATATCCACACACAATATCATTTTCTGACTGGAACATTAATCAGAGTAATGTGCCCCATTCAAATAACTCTATGATGATTTTCGAAGTAGGGTTTTAGTTGCAGCAGTGTTGCTTTGAAGATACTTGATGAAGCAATTCAATTTACATTTAGTAAATTAAATTGCATAGCATTATTTATGATTAAAACAGTGAAATTATTTGTTAACTGTTTTTCTCATAGCCTCATTTTTTTGCGAATAAAATAATGGTGTTTGCCCTGACTAAGATCCATTTTTGTCGATTGCCAGAGAGTATGCAGTTTGACTCATGCAGTTTTCTCCAAAACAGTAAATAATGATGATTCAAATAAAAAAAAGTGAATGTAAATTTCAAAAGCAATCAGACCGATAATCCATGGCAATGCATCGTGCCTAAACAATGGACCTTAGTTGCTCTAAATTACTGTAAACCACGGCTTCACAGGGCTTGTTGCTTTTATAAAATTATTAAACAATTTAATTAAATATTAAAAAAGTACATGTATGAAAGGTAAAATAATTATAAATACACTCGTAATGCCTTCCTCTCCACATATGCAAATGATGCACATTGTTCTTAAATGCAGTTGTTTTATAGAGTGCTCTAAAGGGGTTCCAACAGTCCAGATTACTTTAATCCAGATTTCATCCCTACCTGAAAAGTAACCATTTCAGTGAAACTTTAATGAGCATCCACATGCTTTCTAAAAAATGAATGAGGTGTTTTAGAAAGCTGAATCCTGTAACAACATATACCCAACATTTATTTAAAAGACATAAAATGACAGTGCCTTTTTAAGCACATCAGTTTGATCAATATGTGAATGTCAGCACACAAAACAAATCACCATAAGGTCTCTAAAATCAGTCTGTTGTTGAACATATCGCATTCTGAGGGAAGCCAGATATGCCAGGCATTTCATGGAGAGAAGGTTCTGGAACATCAACCCATTGATTCTGATAGACAAAAACAGCTGTCAGATATAATACCCACTGCCTTTCATCTCAAACGCACATCGCCTCTGGGATACAGAAGGTATCTTGAAGAAAACACCCTGACAACAATAAAGGAGTTGCATGCAGCATCCAGGCAATAAGCTCATGCAAAATATGAGGGTAAGAAAAGCTAAAGGAATATGCTGTCAGACTCTGCATTTCAATCACAGTTCCGTCATGATGGATGTTTGGAATGTATATATTATTTCTGCCACCCGAATATTATCATTAATGTTGTTCTCTGTGACTTGAATAGCTGATCTTGAAGGCCACTTAAGTCCACAAGAAGCTCCTCTCTGGAGACAAAAGCACTAAAAGCTGAAACATATAATATTAAACACACAATAGTAAAACCAGCTATCCATGCCAGGCTGTCTCATACCAGCCTGATATCGATAAAACAATGCGTGCTATAGAGACTCAGTTCATGAGATAGGGTTGCTCATACTGAGTTAAGAAACTTCTGAATACAATTTATTACAATATATTCTGGGTTGCGATGGGACCCCAAATAAACACAATGTGAAAGTGGCATGTAAATCTATGAGATATTTCACAGAAAGAGCATTATGCTCTTGCCACACCTTTTGATGTCACAAGTTAACGATTTGGAAAGCTATGGTTGAGGGCAAGATTATGGATTTGCAATGACATGACATGACGGTGAGTACTGTAAATGATGATTTAAAAAATAATTAGGTGTGAATTATTCCTGTTTATTCGTGCGACTAGTCAGAATAATTGTATTAACTGAAAAATGTTTTTCCATGAATTATGGATAGCATACATAAGTATTTAGATAATATACTTATCAGATTCCTATTTTAATGTCAAAACAATCATATGTAATGGGTAAACTCATCAAATGTCTGTCCAATCGATAGTTCATAGAACAATTTCTTCCCTGATGACCCGCTACATCTCCATTGTGTTCATCTGTATCATTAGACTCAGACAGCATCCTTCCTGAAACATACAGTCTTGTGTAAGATAAAAGTGAAATATAATTAAATGAATAGACAATAATTACATTAAAATGACATAGATTGAAAAAAAACACCCATATTTGTTCTGGTAAAGAAAAGCTATAATGTGGCATTGACTCATACACATCCTTTCATGACTCTGACCTAAGATCATGTTTATTATGCTTTGCAAAATTGCTTTGTGCATAAATTAATCTCTTGAATAACTTTTTTGAATGTTTAGTGGAGCATACTTTCCAATGCAAAAGGTCTGCGAGAGACTACATTCAATTTGACTGATGTTATTCGATTTAAAAAAAATCAATATGATAACCACAATACTAAGTAGAAAGCAAGGTCTCACCATTTGAATGCTTCTTTAGTAGAGGTTGTTTATTATTATTCTCCTTTTGTGTGGCTGCTGGCGCAGCCTTGATCAGGTACTTTGTCAGTTACCTTGGTTACCTTTCTTCTCTATCTTAGGTCAGCGTTTCCTTCAGCTGATATCCACACACAATATCATTTTCTGACTGGAACATTAATCAGAGTAATGTGCCCCATTCAAATAACTCTATGATGATTTTCGAAGTAGGGTTTTAGTTGCAGCAGTGTTGCTTTGAAGATACTTGATGAAGCAATTCAATTTACATTTAGTAAATTAAATTGCATAGCATTATTTATGATTAAAACAGTGAAATTATTCACCGCTGTAGAAGTTTACCAAACTATGATGCTTCTGCTTCTGAGAAACCTGGAAATATGAAAAGGGTCCATATGTATGTCCTGCTTATCTGCTTACCTCTCAGCAGAGTACTCTAATAGTTTAAACTAGGCCAGTTCGTGGCATATATTTGTTCGTCTATAAGAAGTATCTTAAACAGTGTAACTTGAACTTACAGTACCATACCTGAAACAGAAAACTTTTAAATACTATTTTCCCTGCACTTCGAAAACTATGAGCTTCCTTCCACAAACACACACGCATATCAATCCTCTCGCATAAGAGGAGTTTCTTTATTCGGGAAAAGGGTGTGGTCTCAAATTTAAAGGTGAATAACGGCAGCAGTGGTCAGTTATACTTTACATAATAAAAAAATAAAAAAACGGTTATTTATATTTGCTGATATACATAATATGGAGCCGCAGCAACACATAGACGTAGATGTGCAGGAATACTGATGCAATGAGGTAAAACTTGCATGTATGTAGAATAGTTTACTACAGCTCTGAACATGGCTCAACCAGTCAGAATCAAGAACCAGAACTATCCGTTTTATGACTAAAAATAAATTAATGAAAATAAACAACTACTGGGCAAACTAACTCCATTTAACATATCATCTGTAATGCACTCTTTAAGGTCACTTTTAAACTAATTTAAACTTTAACACAATTTTGGGTTATTTTTGTCCTGTTTTCCTTTTCTGATTGTTCTAACCTGTGCCTTGTTCTCCCCATTAGTCTTGGGCTGGGTCCAACATTGAGCTTATATAGTGCATTATTTGAGCGGACATTTTAAATAATTATGTTTTAATCATATTTTGTCATGCTTTAAGGAAGTGCACTTGATGTTTCGACTAACACAGTTCACACTTAAAGGGGTGGTATAATGCCCTTTTCACAAGATGTAAAATAAATATCTGATGTCCCCAGAGTGTGAAGTTTTAGCTCAAAATAACCCACTGATATTTTTTATATAGCATGTTAAAGTTGTCACTTTTTGAGGGTGGGCAAAAACGCACCGTTTTTGTGTGTTCCATTTAAATGCAAATGAGCTCCTGCTCCCGGCACAGGGGGCGGAGCTACAACAGCTTGTGTCATTTTACCTCATACAGATACCTACCATATCTACCAGCTGTTTGTTGTAGTCCTTAAAAAGCTATTTCTTTAAAATAAATATCTCCCTTTGTTTTGAACTTTGAGCGTAGTAACTTTGCAGATGTTGTTTATGCTCAAACAGCAACATTACACTCTAACTAAAGTTAGAAAAGTGAAATCATATTCAACCACCCCTTTAAGCACATTAAGTCTAAAGTGTACTTCTTTTTCACAAGGGTATGCAAGTATGTGTTTCTAGTGTTCTTGGTCTGGTTTTGTCCTTGAATGGATTAATGTCCGGAGTCTGGTACATATTGTACGATTTTGGGCTGTCCTAGATAAAATATGACCAATCGTGGCGATTTCTGTGGTCGTGGCTCCTAAAAGAATGTCCTACATCGTACAGTGAGAGAGGTTCAATGATGGCCGTTTTTACGGTCTTGTGACCAAACATAGCCTGCGCTCATTTTCTGACAGTGACAGTGTCTGCTACTACCTGCATCTGCTGACTAGCCAATAAAAATACAACATGAAATGGCATATTGATCAAAGCGACATGATGCTAAAACTTAAAACTGCTTACCTCAAGCTCCATTTGCAAAATTCGCATGCCAAGCTGGCCTCTTGTTTTAGGTTTGTTGGCAATGACACTGACAGTGACACTGAATTCTTCTTCATCAAACTACATTTCTTGAAAACTATAGTTCACTAACAGCCAAAGAGCACTCATTTAGGAAGGTCCTGTAAACGCCTCAATAAACATGCCTTAAAAAGACCTGATCATCATCAATAAATCTGATTTGACAATACTTTAGACCTCTATGTTTTCAGGAATCCTTTGTTTTATGCCCAGTTGCTTTTGACTTGTAATACTAGGTCAGGATCTCATCTTCAAGCCGGCTGCTTATTCAGGACACAATGCTGATGGGCTCACAGCAGCACACTAGCGCTGGAGTGCATTCAGAGTGGAATGAGTGTGGATATCATCAGCAATCCTATCACATCATTGTGCTCCAACTGCAATTTTTCCCCGGTCAATGACACAGAGAGAAAGTACGCAAGAGACGGGGAGACAGAGAATTACAGTAGTCACCTCATAGTGGAGGGTGCTAATGGAAGTTTTTGGAGCCTTTGGACCACACTGAAAATGAAGAATGAAGGGATGCTGTGAAAGTGGTAATACAATAAGGCTGAGGTAATTGCTCTCAGTTCAAAACTGAATGACAAATGTCTCGGGCACAAAATGAGATTCATTCTTTCATGCTCCTGTGCTTTATAAAACAGTTCTCTCACTTCTATTATGGCAGTATAAAATGGCTGCATGAGTGATTCAATTCAAATCAAACTCTTGGCCTAGTGAACCTTGGAGTAGTCATTTTGAGAGTGAGCAACTTGAGAATGATCAGGTTTGCCTGATTGACACACAACCATCTTTTCTGGGAGTATTTCTACTAAGTTGAGTTTCAACTAAGTGCCAAGGAGTGAATGAAGAGTTTACTGGGAACTTTCTCTTCTCTTTGAGATGATGTAAGGCTCTGATGTGGTGATTGGCTTTCATTACCACTGTCTTTCATTCTGTGCAACTGCATTGATTTGGGTTTGCAGAGTTCAAGCAAACGTCTTGAGGGACAAGAAAGTTTGATGTATAAAATGTACAATTTTTTTTTAGAAATGTATTTAAGAAATCCTTTAAAAAATATCAAAAAATCTATCTCAATTTCTTGCAGTCTAATGTCATTGACAATTGAATTAATCTATGAAGAGCTGTTGTTTCAAATATTGCATTGTCTTCACATCACCCCTTTCCATATTTACAGGCTTTTTGATGTTAGCATGCAGCTCATATCAATAGGCAGGCCTGAAGCTTTGATCTAACTTTCACCGTTTGGTTGGAGTGTCTTTCACAAGAGTGTACCTCTAAAGTAAGTATTCCCTCCAGTCATCTTAAGGTGAAGGCTCTTCACTGCATTACAATGTGCACGATCTCCGTGTGTTTCTCACACCTTCTTCGACATCCTTTTAGCTCCCAATCAAAATTTTTCGAAGGACTTCCGCATTAGTGACCATTGCTCCAATCAGCGATTAACTGGAAAATAATGTCTAAAGTCTAAACATGCCTTATAAAATCATCCAGTTTCTAACCAGAGGCAAGCCAGGATTGTTAACGTATAGTTATGACTGAAAATGTCAAGACTTAGTATAGAAGGCTCTGTTTGCTTTCACAGCATTCAGTTTGTTTTCAGATCTCATATTTTCAGGAAAGTTGCCATGGCAACAGGTATATTGTGGCTTTCATACCAACCAAACTTAGAGAAAACAGCTGTTTGTCTAAAGGATGAGCCCTACTGTATATCAGGGAAACATTTGATTTTCAGCCCCCTAAAAGCTATGATCAAACGGCAGCACACACTCCAACAGTTCGTTGTTCTTTTAACACACACCTTTCAATGATGCAGGACAATGGTCAAGCAAACTGTCCATATTTAAACCCAGTTGCGGGTTTCTTTAATAATCAAACCATGAGCTATTAGTACACAACTCAACATTGGATTTCCACTGAAGCTAAACCAGAGTACCGGGCATGTTCTTGCATTGAGTCTGTGCTGCTATTTAATTGTTGATCAATTTATTCATATGTAAAAAGCTCATCTTTGGTCATTTTGTTGCAACGCACTATTCAGTTGCACTCTTTTTTAGCTTTTTGCTTTGTAAATTTGTTAATGGCCATAATACATTAAAAGCCATGGCTAAATTCCAGACAGAATGCAGGTCATGTGAAAAAGAAAATGCTGTTTTCTCTGAAAAAAATTCAATTCAATGAACTCAGTAACCCATGTGGATAATAAAGGCACACAACAGCATAAAATGTGTCAATCACTAAAATCACTGCTGACATAACAGGATGACAAAGCCAGAATAAACTCAGGCAAAGCAAATGACATATATATATATATATATATATATAAAGGTCCCCTGTGTAAAAAGTATGGAATCACTGTTCTAATTACTACTTTCAAAAATGCACCTTTAACAAACCAAATTTGATTTGAATATATCAAAACATGCTGTTGGATCTTTGAGAATACAAATTTAAGAATCTATTTAAGATCTGCTGATCCCATATCTTGACATAAAAATCCATGCAAAACTAAGGTGAACTACATTGTATTGAGCAACTTAATGATTATGTGTAGGCCTATTCAACAACTTAAACTATGTGTGAATGTATACATTATTCTACTTTTTTGTGATAAAGTACTGCTTAAACCATTTGGTGGTACTATTATCTGAAAGGACTAGGTGTCAGGAGTGTGCTCTGTTTTATGTATTTTTTAGGCAGGAGCAGCATCAGTCCCTGCGCTGAAGATCTGTTTTGCGCGAGCTCACAAAGCTTTACACTTTCGTGACCATGCCATTGTAGCCAATAAACTGTAGATGCAAATAAAAGATTCATGCACCACTCTGTTTGTTGTTAGGCTGACTAAGGGCCAGATTTACTAAATGGCAAATTAGCATGAGAGCGCAATCCCATAAATGTGCAGATGGGAGTGGAAAGTTTTGGGAATGATCTACTGACCACATGCAAATTAAAGAACACAGACGCAGCCGGATCATTTACATAATGACCAAAACAATCTACCAAGAGGAGTTCAAATTAACGTCTGGTTTAATACATGCTTTTTTGGGCATGTCCAGTAAATTAACTAGCACAAAACTTAGTAAATCATATTGCATGATTCATTTAAATACTCTCCTCCCATAAATTTTGCGTTTGAAAGGGAAACTCTTTGAAAGGGAAAAGTAAAAAAAAATAACCCCGTCCTCGCCTTTTCAGCAAATATTTTGCACTCTGTGTCTTTAGTAATTCCTGAGTGTAGTTTTTTAGCGCCAAGAGAGTATTTGCGCTGGCGCAAGCTGTTAGTAAATCTGGCCCTAAAAGTTCAGAGGTCTAACACATCGCTCGTCAATAGCTGCGTCCCAATTTGCAAAAGTTCACAACACAACCAAATACAGAAACGCGCTGCAAAAGTTCACAACACAACCAAATACAGAAACGCGCTGCAAAAGTTCACAACACAACCAAATACAGAAACGCGCTGCAAAAGTTCACAACACAACCAAATACAGAAACGCGCTGCAAAAGTTCACAACACAACCAAATACAGAAACGCGCTGCAAAAGTTCACAACACAACCAAATACAGAAACGCGCTGCAAAAGTTCACAACACAACCAAATACAGAAACGCGCTGCAAAAGTTCACAACACAACCAAATACAGAAACGCGCTGCAAAAGTTCACAACACAACCAAATACAGAAACGCGCTGCAAAAGTTCACAACACAACCAAATACAGAAACGCGCTGCAAAAGTTCACAACACAACCAAATACAGAAACGCGCTGCAAAAGTTCACAACACAACCAAATACAGAAACGCGCTGCAAAAGTTCACAACACAACCAAATACAGAAACGCGCTGCAAAAGTTCACAACACAACCAAATACAGAAACGCGCTGCAAAAGTTCACAACACAACCAAATACAGAAACGCGCTGCAAAAGTTCACAACACAACCAAATACAGAAACGCGCTGCAAAAGTTCACAACACAACCAAATACAGAAACGCGCTGCAAAAGTTCACAACACAACCAAATACAGAAACGCGCTGCAAAAGTTCACAACACAACCAAATACAGAAACGCGCTGCAAAAGTTCACAACACAACCAAATACAGAAACGCGCTGCAAAAGTTCACAACACAACCAAATACAGAAACGCGCTGCAAAAGTTCACAACACAACCAAATACAGAAACGCGCTGCAAAAGTTCACAACACAACCAAATACAGAAACGTGCTGCAAAAGTTCACAACACAACCAAATACAGAAACGCACTGCAAAAGTTCACAACACAAACAAATACAGAAACGCGCTGCAAAAGTTCACAACACAACCAAATACAGAAACGCGCTGCAAAAGTTCACAACACAACCAAATACAGAAACGCACTGCAAAAGTTCACAACACAAACAAATACAGAAACGCGCTGCAAATAGGACATAACACAACGGAAATGTTTCCGGGGAACCCAATAAGTGACGGACGGACGGACGGCTGGGACGTGCTTATTGCTCGTGAGCTTTACCTATGCCCTACTCTCTTAAAAGAGCAGACGGCAGAGTCCTTGAATTGGCACTTTGGAGGGAGCGGGGCACTTGTGTGCCATTATGTTGATGAAGGGAGCAACGAAAGACAACGTAATTTCCTCATTATTTTCACCTGGGATGTTCCCATGACAACGCAGCGCGTGTCCATCAGCTGAATAGCCGTTCTTACCAGAAATATTATATTATTGCTGTTAACATAACTGTTGCAAATAAATATACATTTTATACAACAAAGTTTTTAAAATATGCGTTATATCTGTGTGTGAGTGTCTCAACTTTAAAACTTGCCGTCTCATATTTGGACCCTAGCTGCATTCTAACATTTCTTATGAAACTTTTTTTAACATAACATGACAAAATGTGTATAATGTAACTGATGTATAGATTAATGTCTTTCCCTCATGTTCTTTTTCTCTATCTTTATTTATTTATTTTAGTCTTCAGCTCACTGTTCTTTTTAGTATTCTTATGACATTGAACATATTGTAAATACATTTTGTATATTGTATACAAAAGTTCTATGCCATAAACGTGTCATCTCTGTATGTTTTGCAAAAAAATTTAATAATAATAAAAGTAGACAGCTGTAAGCGCGTCCTAGCCGGGTCCACCACTTATTGGGTTCCCCGGAAACATTTCCGTTGTGTTCTTTCTATTTGCAGCGCGTTTCTGTATTTGTTTGTGTTGTGAACTTTTGCAGCGCGTTTCTGTATTTGTTTGTGTTGTGAACCATTCTAATCTGAAAAATGAAGCCTACCCGGAAGTGCGAAAAACTGCAATACATCGAAAATCCGCTAGGGGCAGGTCCCAAAAGGGAGCAAATGTCCATAGCCCCCATGTTAAAATGTCCGTTTTCACAGCATAAATTCATGTTTTTACAGGTTGGTCCCATGGACTTTTATTGTATTTTTCGATAGGTTCCGAGTGCCTGACAACTGTGAGGGGGGTGAATTTTTTTCTAACTCGTTAGTTTAGATATAAAATGTATGACAAATAAGGGCGCGATTGACAGCTTGATTGACAGCTGACAACGAGCATAGGCTGCGCCGAGTGGAATTCCTGAAATTTGACGTCTCGGCCATGATCTGACACAACACATCATACCTGTAAGTTATCCTTTCTGAACATTTGTATTGAAATATGGCGCCGCCCATACCCCCCATAAACAGCCTCAAAACCGTTCTTCAGAAGTCTATGGGTGACGTCACAGACGCTTTGTCCATATTTTTTACAGTCTATGCTTCAAACCCGTTCTTCAGAAAGTCTATGGGTGACGTCACAGACGCTTTGTCCATATTTTTTACAGTCTATGGTGAAGACTGAAGAGTTTTTTTTGCCGTTTTGAACTCATTGCGACCTCTATGAAAAAAATGGATTGGGCGCGGGTGAAGCATGGGCGTGTCGTGATGCACGAGTGACTGATTACCATGGAAACGTGAAAGTCACGTATGTAGATAGACTTGACTCTTTGGATTTTAAATCTCGATGTAGGCTATACACACCCGCGAAAACCTCAGCTTGTCGTGGACACACTTGCCCTATGAAAAAGTGCGAGGGACGAATTTACATTTTATAAAAAGTGGGGGGGGGACACGTCCCCCGCGTAATCTACGCCCATGGGTGAACCTATGTGAATGGTCAGTCCAAGAACAGTTTCCACTGAACGTGCAGTTTCTTGGATGAATATATACTGTATGTTTGTAGAATGTGTTGCTTCCAGTTTTCTGTCCATTTAGTGACTTCAAGTTTGTGTTTGTAAAGATTGTATGCCTTTTGAGCTTTTCCTGCTCAATCGTGCCTGCCACATGACCAGACCAATCAGCAAAACTGGTAGCCTGATGGAGTCAATGGTCATTCACACCAAAGTCTCGTGAATGAGACCTAGTGGGTAACAAAGGAAAAATGGTGATGACCAGAATGTGATCAATGCTGAAGTCATCATTCTTCCCCTCTTCATATGACACCTGGCAATTTTCTTTCTGGTCTTATCTCCTAGCCCAACTGGTTCTTTGTTTGTGGAACTCCTTTGGGGGTGTGAATTGAGAGTCCTATCAAACCTTCTGTGATTTTCATTTCAGCAGATGAAAGGGGCTCCCATTGTGACATAGGGATCCTACCTTCATGTCTGTCTGATGTTCATTACAGAAACACACAGTAATGTTTGTAATACTTTAGAAATGAAATGGTTACAGTGCAAATTCCCCTATTCTAAATAACCTTCTATTTTTTTTCCATCTCTGAGAACTCAAAAGCAGTTACTTTTTGTAATTTTTCATTCTTATGATGCTAGTTTGACAACAAATAATGATCAAAGTGGCAGACAAAAATAAAGTAAAAACAATCAAATTAAAACTAACCAAAAGTTTAATTAGCATGTAGACAGCTGTTACAGTTTCTATTAAACGACCCTAAGTTACATTTTACCAGAACAGCAAACATGTCTAAATGAGAAGTATAGTAAAGCACACCTTTACTTGTCTTGTCTAACAGGCACACATGGGAAAAAAGGTGTGCAAACACAGATGTTCTCGTCTGGATGTGTCTAGCTACATTCTGATTAAATTACTATATGGCCAAAAGTATTTGGACACCTCCTTTTAGTTAAAAAGTTTGTATATTCCAGTCATTTCTGTGAGGACAAATCTTAATGATAACGATTTTCTAGAGATTAATTTGCATACGACTTACATTGCAACAATTTTAAGAGGGTTGTTTTCTGTTACAGCATAACAATCTCTTGGTGCACAAAGCTGTCCATCACTCTAAAAAAACTTTCAGTTGAAAGTATGAAATGATTAACTATATTGAATTATATATTACAAGGGCTGCAGAGAGGAAGTGGCGTAAATCGAACGATCCCACAGACCTTGGTTTGTATCAATCCCTCCTCTTTTCCTTCTCTGCTAATGTCTCTACTGCTAAAATGACTTACTACCACAACAAAATGTTGACTTTGCCACATTCCTCATAAATAAAACGACCACCAACAGCGGCCAATTTTCCACACCACAATTCGACACACACATCTTAAAGGGTTAGTTCACCCACAAATGTAAATTCTGTCAGTAATTACTCACCCTCATGTTGTTCCAACCCCATAAGACTTTCGTTCATCTTCGGAACACAAATTAAGATATTTTTTATGAAATTTGAGAGCTGTCTCACTCCTTCATAGGCTACAAGGTAATTGCATTTGCCAGCCCAGATAAGTTAGTAAAGACATCGTTAAAATAGTCCGAGTGACTACAGTGGCACAACCTTAAGTTTATGAAGCGATGAGAATACTTTTTGTAGGCAAAAAACAAAACAAAAAATAAAACCTAAAATAACGACTTTATTCAACAAACTCTCCTCTCTTCCCTGCCAACTATCTTATGCTATTCACTTTGTTGGGCTATTCACAAAGTACAGCTCTTCCGTGTTTTACGGCGAACGCTGGTTCACCATTGGCTGAGCACGATCACATGATCACATGCATGCGTTATGGTGCTTACGTGAATCGCGTAGCAGACTGGCATGGAGGAGAATAGATTGTTGAATTAAGTCGTTGTTTTTGTTTGTTTTTGCCAGACATGGGGACTTGTGACTTGGTGACTTGGACTCGAGTCGACTCGAGTCGCTATTTTTATGACTTGTGACTTGACTTGACAAAAAATAAAATACTTGAGACTTGACTCGGACTTGGAAGTTAAAGACTCGGGACTTGACTTGACTTGAGACACGATGACTTGAATGACTTGAGTGTTAATCACATCACGTTTTCAGTTTGAATATAAAATATATAAATTATTTTAAAAAATCAAGTTGATTACCCAGCTGGAGCGCAGGCTGAGAATAGCGTTGTCATGACTGGATCATGAAACTATCATCAGTCATGCCCTCTCGTACCTTACGCACACCACGCCCACTTAGATCAGATATCACATCAACACAGGGTTCTCAAGTCTCACGCATTGGCCGTGAGACACACGCAATTCAACCAGTTCACGCCACACCATGCATTTCTCACGCTGAAAAGGCAATGCCAACCAAGTTTTCCTGCAAGCTTTATATAACGTTGTGTACGAGGCGCACGCACACAAAGTGTGCACGCACAAGCACCGTACGTTCGTTACTAGGTAACCAACAACATCGCGCGAACGCGCTGGGTTTGTGCCGGTGTAATGCATTGGTCAAAAAAAGTCAGCGTTAGTTTTTTTTCTTCTGACAGACCAGCCCATGAAACACGTAGATCAGCGGCCCATTGGTTCTTTTCTTGACTTGACATAGCCTGTGACTTGACTTGACTTGACTTGACTTGCCCAAGAAAAAAATACTTGGGACTTACTTGAGACTTGAAGGTTAAGACTTGAGACTTACTTGAGACTTGCACATATGTGACTTGGTCCCATCTCTGGTTTTTGCGCACAAAAAGTATTCTCATTGCTTCATAACATTAAGGTTGAACCACTGGAGTCACATGGACTATTTTAACGATGTCTTTACTGCCTTTCTGGCAGTGGTAATTATGTTGCAGTCTGTGGATGGTTCAGACAGCTCTCGGATTTCATCAAAAATATCTTCATTCCTGTTCCGAAGCAGACAGACTGGCTAAACCGACCGTCTGCTAGCTGTCTCACGTACCTGAGGTCAGATAAATCCCATCACATAGAGACTCTTTCACTTATATATCATTATATAGAGACTGTGTCTGTTCCCCGAATTAGGAAATACAAAAAACTCCTAACCCATTTAAGGGTAAAATTGAATTGATGTTCAACAAATAAAAAACAGATATAATACAGATGAACAAATGATAAAGCTCGGGTTGCTGACTATTCGATTCCTTATTTCAAAAGCACTTATTGTTAATGATATGATTACAGATTATAACCTGATGTGCTGCGTTTGACAGAAACCTGGCTAAAACCAGAAGATTACATTACTTTAAATGAGTCCACCACCGAGATTTGTGCTGGCTACTGAGCCTGTACCAGCTGGCCTGTACCAGCTACTGAGATTTGTGCTGGCTACTGAGCCTGTACTAGCTGGCCTGTACCAGCTACTGAGATTTGTGCTGGTACAGGCCACCAGGGCACCATACAGACTTTATCTAAGAATTTGCTGACTTTCTATCAGAGTTAGTACTCGCTGCAGATAAAGTCCTAATTGTTGGTGATTTTAATATACATGTAGATAACGAAAAAGATGCATTGGGATTGGCATTTAAAGACTTTCTTAACTCTATTGGAGTTAGACAATACGTCTCAGGACAAACTCATTGTCATAATCATACTCAGATCTAATATTATCACATGGAATCATTGTTGATGCCGTTGAAATTCTGCAGCAGAGTGATGACATCTCAGATCATTATCTAGTTTAGTGTAAACTTCATTTAGCCAAGGCTGCAAAGCCGACTCTGTGTTACTAATATGTTAAATCTATCACTTCTGCTACTAAAGATTGCTTTATTAATAATATTCCTGATCAGTTTAATCTCCTCAGCATCCCACACTGTAAAAACTAAAGGAGCCTCACATATCCTGTCGGATACTCAAGGAACTTCAAAATGTAATTTAAGTGCCTCAAAGCTCTTTCTCCTATTTGTAGGGTTACTGGAGGAGCATTGACAATCTTTGAGGTTCTTGCTGGAACTTATGGGACCCTTTAAGGACTTTTTATTTAGTTCAGAGGTTCTGGAGTCACCTTTTCATTACCATGAGACCTCGAAGTGCTTTGGGGGAAAATAGAGGAACTTGAATGCGCTAAAAGGGTTAATGGAAGATCTTTTAACATTTAAGTGGTTCCTGGAAGATCTCTTATGTTAAAGCCAGCATCTGGAGGAACCCAATGGTTCAGTGAGGCCAGAATAAGATAATTATTATCCTATTATTATTATTATAGGCTACTTAAGTTGATTCAGTATACATACCCAGGTGAAAAAGACGTACTATTAAATGTATTAAAAATGTACTTGAGTGTGTTTTTAGTAGGCCTACAATACAAATATACTTTAATGTATTTTAATACATTTAACAGTAGCCTACGTCTTTTTCACCTAGCTTACATTTATTTAGTATAGGCCTATTTTATTGATTAATTTAAACCTTAAACGACAACACTAAATAATAATAATATTAATAATATGAAGAAGAAGAACCAGGAGGAGTATACTCTGTGTACTTTTAATCAATACTCTGTGTTCGGGCCAATTGCCAAGATCAGAGCCCTCTCCCCGGACAGCACGCCAAATACGTTTACCAATTTAATCTATCCGACTTATTTGTAAGTGTGAACTCGTGAAATGAACAAATGGAATTATTGACTTATTGTCTTAGATTGATTTAGTCATTCAATTCAACATATTCTGTACAACTGTGTTTTCAAATTGCTGATATAGCCTAACTAATTTAGCTGATTCCTGCTGTCGTCATTGGCGTTTGTTATGAATAACAAAAGCAGATTAATATAGTTTGGTCTGTTTTTGTTTAGCCTAATTTTAGCCTAAGTTAACTTTACTTACTACAGGTGCCCTCATTCTCTCAAATACCATTTTAAAGCCATTTACTGGTCAATAAATATTAATTATGTTTTGAATAATCAGCTTTGTTCTTTTGTTTCCCCAGAACTACCAGTACATTTCTAAAATAATCTGAACATTTCAGAGGCAACATTGAATTACAGTAAGTTACCTGCAACACATGCAAGTACTTTATTACTATGAACTTTCACTGTGTGAAATTGTATTGTTTGACTGTGTACTTGTTTTTTAATCAGTTATTCTCTGAAAATCTTCCCCCATGCTCTCAAATCTCATTCATGTTAACTTACTCAGAAAAATTATATCACAGGTTTGGCGCCAATAATGCTATGCATTTTTTCTTATATCTTTATCATTTTCATTTGAATATAAGACATTTTAACTCTGAATTATAACTTCAAGTTTAGTCTTTTTCCAAAAAAAAAAAAAAGGAGAAAGCTATTATATGGCTTCAGAAGACTTACAACACAACCCATAACACATGAGTTGTGAACTCATTGATTATTTTTATGATCTTTTCTGGGACATTTTTGGAGCTTAACCATTTTTACATACATTTTTACATAGACAAGTGCACATAAGAATGGTTTAATTAATGATTTTCCATTTTTTTTTCTGCTTGTGTTGCAGTGAAATTGAATGGTGACTGGGGTTGCATTATGCCTGAGATCTGCTTTTGGGTTCCACAGACAGAAAGTCAAACAGGTTTGGAACGTCACAAGGCTGAGGAAATTATTTAAATTTCACAACTATCACTTTAATAACCTTACTAACAGTAAATTTTGTACTTTGCAGGGATCTCGGTAAGCTGAAATACAAGTTTGATCAAGAATAAAAATCCTCCTGTAGACCTGAAAATCACTGAAGTGCCTGGACCATCCACCAGAAAAGAGGAAAAACAAACAGAAAATGAAGCTGATGCACCTTTTCACTTTTCTAACTCGTTAAGTACCTCAAGTGTCCCTTGTGAAGATTTTATAATTGATTGCATTTTATGTTGCAGCGAGTAAAGGTGCATCACATTTGTGAATTTCGTGAAATTACACAGGCAAAAAGGTCCATTGACCATTGTCAGCAGTGTAGCGATGTAATGTATGAAGCACCACACAAAATTGCTGATCGTGTGGATTCTTATTGAAATGACTGAATTCACCAGTGAACATTCACAGAACAACAGATCATTTTACTGCACCTTAACTCTGTTAAAATGGAAAATGTTTTCTGCTTGTTGTGACATAAGGAATACTGTTTCCGGGTCGAAGCCTCTACTTCTACTTCCTCTATCTTGTTTCTAGATATTGAGAATACTCAACAACCATTTATGGGAACTGTTGATTCAAGTCACACATTTAAGCTTTTCAAAAGCCATAGTGTACATTACAGTCTCCAGTCTCACGGCATCACAGACTTCAACATTTTATGATTCAAAATAGCTGAATAACTAAACCATCTGAGATTTCGGAATAGAGATAAAGGTTAGGATCATAATTTTCAGGAATATTACAGCACAATGAGTGTATATTAGCACTGTTTGTTGTTTGTTTTTGGCATCTGATAGAGCTTTTGGACTTGGAAACAGTGACGTCAGACTTAACAAGCGGACTGAAACACATGTTTTAAAATTAAGTGAAGATGGACATTTTTAATTAGTCAAAATTGTAATTTTTTACATTGATTTATTACATGGAACGTGTTTTCCATGCATTTTGTTGAGATGTCTTTTCTTGTGTAGCCTATTGTATACACATGGTTGATTATTCATGTTACTTATGTATTATACAAAAACATTTTGTGTGTGTATTCATTGATATTAATCTATTGCTAGCTTTTTTTTTCAAGTGCATGGAAGTGTATGTATTAAAATGGATCTAAAATATGTAATAAACAATTCTTATTTTGTATTTGGTTCAGTTTGTTTATTATAATAGAAGTTAATGGTGGTAACCATAGTAACAACATGAAATTAATTTAATACAAATAAAATAAAATTGAAATCTGGTTCCTGGAGGCACCCACAGTGGTTCCACACAGTGCCTTATATAAGAGTTCCTCAGGAAACCTGTGTGGTTCCTCAGAGAACCGCCCCTTTTTAAAGGGTGCCTAGAGGATCTACAGACGGTTCCGCCGGTGTGGCAAAGTGAAGAACCCCAAAAGGTTCCTCCAGGCACCTTTTATTTTTACAGTGTAAAGTAGTTATTTTACAACTATATGAGTGCCTGGTGGGTATTCTGTGATGTTGTGTACTACAGTTGACCGAAAAGTTACTTATATTTCTTAAAGGAATTATAAAACCATGTTAGATACAATCAGGGACATGTGATCAATAAGAAAATGCTATTTGTATCAAAGAAATTCATTAGGAAACCATTCTAACATATACAAATTTGTCTGTGACAGGGCCTGACATTTTAGGGGTGAGATGTGTATAAAAATGTATTTTATTCAATCATAAAAACATGCTGAGATGGCATGATATGTGTTTCTCATAGTTTAACATGTCCTCCATATGACTCAACGTTCAGATTTGAGAAAAATATATTTTTCCCCCCAAGATTTTTGGAAGTGGAAATGTACGTTTCTGGTAGAATGTCCCACGGAATGCAGCTTTAAAGTAATAATATAATGCATGATATAACTGTATAATCACATCCCAGGGCATTATAAATGTGTATACTGAATATTTATATATCCGTCCTTCGGATGAGACGTTAAACCGAGGTCCTGACTCTCTGTGGTCATTAAAAATCCCAGGATGTCTTTCGAAAGAGTAGGGGTGTAACCCC
>FLSR01000549.1:23418-48655 GCA_900092035.1 Leuciscus waleckii
TACATACACGCACAGACACACACACACACAGACACACACATACACAAACACACACACACACACACACACAGACAGACATGCACATACTACTACTTTTTTTTAGGTATATACATAAACACGCAATACAGCCAAATTGCTCCACGTCATTTATTTTTGTGGAAAGCCAGTGCAGGCTGAGCGGCGGTCATATTTTGTACCGCCATGCGGTACATCTAGTTTAACTAATGTGGCTGATTCTGGGAGTTTGTGCCGGAAGCAAATGCTAGCCAACCTGTGTGGTTATTAAGGTGATGCCGATATTGTACTGAGAGTTGAAGGATGCCAGACGATTGTTGGCTTTAGACTGTACATTGCTAAATAACTCATATTGGTAGGACAAACTGGCCTCTTCAGTGACGAGCATGATGATGTCGACCAGGTTGTCAGAAAAGTGCGGGCAGAGGTCCAGAATATTCCATTGCCTCGTGAATACGACCTTGGCAGCTTTAGGTATGAAAGGGTCGTTCAAGATACATTCATTCATTCAAACCTTTATTTAACCAGGATAAAAAACTCCTTGAGATTAAAAATCTCTTTTACAAGAGTGTCCTGGCAAGTGGCAAGTCCACCTCTCCTAAGACTTGTCTCCAGTCTTGTGTCCAGGGTAGAAACGGTGACCAGACCAGCACTCACACTTGCTCAGTGCATCCAGCAGCACATCTGTAAAAGCTGGAATCACACAACTGTGGGGCTAGCTGTAAAACTTCATCATGAGCATGGCAGTTCAGAACGGGATCGGGACCTAAATCAGCATGGTCTTGTTGTAACAAATGATGAGGTTGTGCAAGATCCTCACAGTGATGAGGTGTGTCTATTAGTCCAAAATGGACTATTAGGCTAATAATGCTAATTATGAAAATTGCTCAACATATGCAAATTATCATCCGGCAGTTTCTGTATGCTGGGGACCCATACTTCACATTTCTGCTATAAAACTTTGGTGTACTCAACATTTCCGGGTTCACCTAGTTGGCTACTAGACTAAATGAAAGGGAGGTGATAGTTAATGAGATTAACTTGTAAACTGAGGTTGATCCATTCACACACACACACAGTCTTAAAGGGCCAGTGTACCGTCAGCCGCGAGCACAGCAGGATCTGCATCATTACCGTACAGAAGTCCACATGAAATGGACACTATGTACTGTATTCTCATCTTATTGTGCATGAGTCATAACTCCAGATGTGTGATTTTTCCAGCTGTGAAATGACTTTCTTTGTCAGCTGGCATCCCTGATCTCTCTCATCTGATGCAGTGAAGGACAGATGTGGTAACAGACCTTCGTCAGGGTGGAAGGACACTTCGTTTCTGACAGGAATGAAAATGACAAGCATTCAACAGATTCATGTGTTTAACAACATGCCAAGGGGGTGAAGGGAGACAGAGGCCCGAACCCGGCCCGTACCCATAATCATTTAACCCGACCCGACCATTACGGTTATATTTTAAGCCCGAACCCAAGGTCCGTTTCTTACAGAAATATATTTTTCTTGTTGCAATAAGCTGTATTATTTTATGATTGCTTGCAACGATAAATAAACACATATACATGTACAAACACCATTTATAGCCTATATAATTTTTATATTAGGTCAGGTAGCAGACCTCTAAGACAGGCTCGTCCAGGGCCAGCACTGGTGACTCACAGGGCAGGTCGGGCCCTGCTGGGACTGGGGAGGCCCCATGAAATCAAAATTTAAGCGCTTTAGATTTTTTTTTTTTTTTTAAGGGTTGATAAAAAAAACCCAAAAATAATGAAACTAGTGTTGATAAAAAAAACCCAGAATGAATGAAGCTAGAATAAAATGTTTTTTTTTTTTTTTTGAAAGCAAAGGCTCTGTTCTTTTTCTTTTGCTATGAAAGCAAAGGCTCTGTTCTTTTTCTTTTGCTATATAAAAGAAATATATCAACAAAAATAGTCTAGGTAAAAAAGCTGGCAGGGAAAGAGTTAACGGCGTCATTATTTTGCGAGGGAAAATAAGAGGCGCTGCGCCTTTAAATCCTCCAGCACAGACTCCTCCCCCTCGCGTGATGACGCGCTCGCTTTATTGCAGCCTGTCAAACAGCCATCAGAAGACGAGAGAACCAGGCGAGCGGAGGGATCGCGATCATGAGCCGCGTCTGACGGATCGCCCTGCCGCGTTCCCCCTCGTTCTGTCGCACACAGCAGCCTCGCCCGTTCTCCCCCATGAAACACTCTCTCTGGAGCGGCGTGATCATGATGATGTCGAGCAAGAGCGCGGAAGGCTTCAGGATGAGCTGGAGTCCGGCGGGGCGCTTCTGCTGCTCGACTGCCGCACACACGAGCTCTTCGAGTCCGCACACATCGAGTCCGCCATCAACCTGGCGATCCCGGGGCTCATGCTGAGGAGGCTGAAGAAGGGCAACCTTCCCATCCGATCCATCATCCCCAACAACGAGGACCAGGAGAAGTTCGTGCGGCGCTGTAAGACGGACACGGTTCTGCTGTACGACGAGGCGACCGCGGACTGTCCGGAGAGCGGCAGCTCGGGCTCCGTGATCGGGCTCCTCATGCACAAGCTCCGCGACGACGGGTGCAAAGCCTATTACCTGGAAGGCAAGGAGTTTATTTGCCATTCAAAACTTTCAAGGGCTCGAAACGCTTTCTCGGTGTGTGTGTGTGTGTGTGTGTGTGTGAGAGAGAGAGAGAGAGAGAGAGACAGAAGTGGATTAAATCGCTCCGCTCAAGTCCGCCGCTCTTCTGCTTTTAAACGGAGAAAAGTTGGTTCTCATTACGAGCTGTTTGACGAGCACATCCGCGCGCTCGCTTCGGGAAATCTGTCAAGTCTGTCAGGCATTGTGTATAAACTCACTGCTCTTAAAATAGCTAATGTGGTCATTTCTTGTAATTATCTGTGTGTGTTTTGACTACAACCCTTAAAAAAAAGGAGAAACAAGATGTTTTCAATTAATTGCCTAAAATGGCTCCGCCATGTTGTCTTTCTGAAGGAAAACGAGCGATTCATGAATGAACGGACAAAAAGACTGAATCACGACGCTCTTCGACTCTGTGTGATAAATATTCACGTTATATTCGATATTTCGTGCAAATATACGCACATGTCGAGCGTTTTGTCGTGGAAATGGAGTTTGACTGTGTAATTCTCGGTTTCGCCACCATTCACAAAATACACATCGAGTGTCAGTCATGATCGTCACCACGTGACCAACAGTTTAACACTCAATCCGCTAGAATATTAATCTGTTTACTAGGATTTATTTATTGGAAATAATATATTTTTCAGTTCACTAGTGCTTATTAATTAGATAGCTTACTAGGGTTCATTTCTTTGCCACTATTGCCAAGGAACTATTCCATTGTTAATTTTGGCCATTTGAGTTTTATGATGATCTGGAGTTCGGATATTAAAGAGGCAGTTCACACATTAATAGTTCATTTACAAACCCTGAATGACTGACTGGAAAACAAAAGATCTTTTTTTTTTTTTTTTTGGAATGAATAAAGGGTTACAGAATGATCATTTTTGGGTGAACTTAACCCTTTAACTATCACACTCCAGCCATTACAGTTTTACTGGGAACACTTCTTATCTCACTGGTTATGTGTTTTATAGTGACTAGTCAGCATGAATAGTGACCTTTGCTGTTACTAATAACAATTGTAACACAAAATATCGTGTAATAAACATGTACCAGTGTCTAAATTAGATGTTAGTGGCTATTTGGATTACTAGTAATTACGAGACTTGTGTTAGTATTTTAGTATACTAATAACACTGTATGGAATGACACGTGTGATTGTCGCTCTGACTGATGGCCGTGTGTTCTTCTCCGGCTTGTTTGACTGATGGTCGTGTGTTCTTTTCCGGCTTGTTCTAGGAGGATTTAACAAGTTCCAGACGGAGTACCCGGAGCACTGCGAGACGAGCTTGGACTGTTCGTGTCCCAGTAGTTCTCGCCCTCCTCCGTTCTGGGTCTGGGTGGACTCCGGATCAGCTCCGACTGTTCTGACGGGGAGTCGGACCGGGAGCCGGGCAGCGCCACCGAGTCCGAGGGAAGCCCGGTTCCCAGTAACCAGCCAGCGTTCCCAGTCCAGATCTTACCGTATCTCTACCTGGGCTGTGCCAAAGACTCCACCAACCTGGACGTTCTGGGCAAGTACAACATTAAGTACATCCTGAACGTGACTCCCAATCTGCCCAACATGTTCGAACACGACGGGGAATTCAAGTACAAACAGATTCCCATCTCGGATCACTGGAGCCAAAACCTTTCTCAGTTTTTCCCTGAAGCCATTTCATTCATGGTAAGTTTCCCTTCATGTCCATCAGGTATGAGTGTGTTATATTCATGTGTGTGTGTGTGAAGACTGTCCGTGACCTCAGGGTGTGTGTGTGTGAAGACTGTCCGTGACCTCAGGGTGTGTGTGTGTGAAGACTGTCCGTGACCTCAGGGTGTGTGTGTGTGAAGTGTGACGGGTCAGGTGGACACACCTGTGCTCTCCGTGAGGAACGGGACTCGAGCACGCGTGTGTTCACACTGATAATGTCTGATTGAGCTGTGTAACCACTAACCCTGGCACTGCAGGTATAAGCCACGCCGACAAGACGCTCGATAAATCAGGTTACGCCAAACCCTAATCGCTCATGTGTCCGTTTGTGTGAGGTGTGATGTTTGTGTGATGTTTGTGTGATGATGTGATGTTGAATAATTCATCAGTATTTTGACTGAACCGCTTCTTTCAGAACACGTGTGTATCATAAATTGGGTCGTAGTTTGCACTATATTTCCTGCCATGAAACGCCGGCTCTCTATGTGGATGCGGTGAAGGCGCTTTCCTGTCACGTTACTCACTCACTCACTCACTCACTCACTCACTCACTCACTCACTCACTCACTCACTCACTCACTCACTCACTCACTCACTCACTCACTCACTCACTCACTCACTCACTCACTCACTCACTCACTCACTCACTCACTCACTCACTCACTCACTCACTCACTCACTCACTCACTCACTCACTCACTCACTCACTCACTCACTCACTCACTCACTCACTCACTCACTCACTCACTCACTCACTCACTCACTCACTCACTCACTCACTCACTCACTCACTCACTCACTCACTCACTCACTCACTCACTCACTCACTCACTCACTCACTCACTCACTCACTCACTCACTCACTCACTCACTCACTCGTGTTCTGATGGCGTGTTCTCAGGTGAAGCCACACATGTGTGTTGATGGCGTGTTCTCAGGTGAAGCCACACATGTGTGTTGATGGCGTGTTCTCAGGTGAAGCCACACATGTGTGTTGATGGCGTGTTCTCAGGTGAAGCCACACATGTGTGTTGATGGCGTGTTCTCAGGTGAAGCCACACATGTGTTCTGATGGCGTGTTCTCAGGTGAAGCCACACATGTGTGTTGATGGCGTGTTCTCAGGTGAAGCCACACGCATGTTCTGATGGCGTGTTCTGATGGTGTGTTCTCAGGTGAAGCCACACGTGTGTTCTCATGGCGTGTTCTGCGGTTTGACACTTTCTGAAGTAATTTCCTAAAAACATGTAAACTGAGGTCTATCTGCATGACAGAGCCTCTGTACTCCAGCGAGAGCTGAGAGCGGTGTTAGAGGAGTGCGCACTTCTGCTTTTGTCCTGTCGATACGTAAAGATGTAAACGATGACCTCACGCTCACTCAGCTCTTTAATGTGAGCATACGTTTAAGTTTTTATTGATTTATTTGTATTGTCCTTTGGGAAATGTACAGCTTTAAGGCTTGTTCACACCCAGAATAGCACAGATAAAGCTAACGCTAACCGTATCAGCGTACCATATCGTTCTGTTTATCATAAGCTGCCGCTTTAAATGACCAAGCTTGATTCTGATTGGCTGTCAGTGTTTTACTCCACGGGTATTGAAATCGTTTCCGATTCACATGTGTCTCACACTCACACGCCTCGAACTGGAACCTGTTGTTCTGGTTTCTGCCGCTTTTAATACCATCATTGATGTGACAGGCGTGTTAGCAGGGATAGTTCACTTCAGGATGAGCACATGATGACAGAAGAGTTATGATCCGGTGATATAATCACTAAATGTGAATGTGTAAGTTATAATAACACTCGTGCTGTACGCTGGAAAGAGAAACGAGGTTAAAGTAGTGCACTAGACTCAGGGTTCAGGACATCCGGCTGTGTGGCTGGACGCTGTTGTTCAGTTTCAACACTTTCACTTTTGCTGTGTAAATACACTTCCCATGAGCCGGAGGAGAACAGGAAGTCTTGCTGAGAGAAACTTCCTGTTTAGACGAACAGCAGCGTCAGCTAAAGAGGTCAGTGGTGGTGGTGTTGTGTTTTACACACTGATGCTTAAACCCCTCCAGTGGTTCTGCAGGAAGTGACCTCACTGTTCCCAGGTTAGCTGGTGTGTTCCTGCAGAGACTGAGAATGGCCTCTTCACCCGCACTAACGGCTCTGCTGGACGCCAGACGCACTTCAGCTCTGAATAATGTACAACTGTAGTTTCCCCATTCAGAGATGGAGTGTGTGTGTGTGTGTGTGTGAGAGAGATCAGTAATGCGCTTCACTCTTATCAGCCGCACTGAACTCGTTTCAGTTGAGATCCACATCATCAGACTCGCGTGAGACAACAAACAAACAAACAAACAAACAAACAAACAAACAAACAAACAGTTTCTTGTAATATGCAATTATACATTCTCTACTCTCTTTTTCATTATAGTTTCCTTCATATTTTGAATGAGCTTCATATATAGTTTTCATGTTAATTTTAGTTTAATTTTTACTAATTTCTTTTCATTGTTTTTAGGTTTAATTTATTTTTATTTCAATTTTAGTTTTATTTCCAGCTAATCATTTTAGTGCCTCAACTTGAACATATTTCAGCTTATGGCAGAGGCAACATTTCTCATTTTCATTTGAACTTAAAAAAAAAAAAAAGCACACTGTACATCAGTCATCTCAGGAGTCCAGTACAGTCTTATTTCTTCTTCCATAAAAAGCTAATTATTTCCCAAACGAGTGTCTAGTCGTCCCCCAGCATCCTCTGCTTCAGTGTCTAGTCGTCCCCCAGCATCCTCTGCTTCAGTGTCTAGTCGTCCCCCAGCATCTCTGCTTCAGTGTCTAGTCGTCCCCCAGCATCCTCTGCTTCAGTGTCTAGTCGTCCCCCAGCATCCTCTGCTTCAGTGTCTAGTCGTCCCCCAGCATCCTCTGCTTCAGTGTCTAGTCGTCCCCCAGCATCCTCTGCTTCAGTGTCTAGTCGTCCCCCAGCATCCTCTGCTTCAGTGTCTAGTCGTCCCCCAGCATCCTCTGCTTCAGTGTCTAGTCGTCCCCCAGCATCCTCTGCTTCAGTGTCTAGTCGTCCCCCAGCATCCTCTGCTTCAGTGTCTAGTCGTCCCCCAGCATCCTCTGCTTCAGTGTCTAGTCGTCCCCCAGCATCCTCTGCTTCAGTGTCTAGTCGTCCCCCAGCATCCTCTGCTTCAGTGTCTAGTCGTCCCCCAGCATCCTCTGCTTCAGTGTCTAGTCGTCCCCCAGCATCCTCTGCTTCAGTGTCTAGTCGTCCCCCAGCATCCTCTGCTTCAGTGTCTAGTCGTCCCCCAGCATCCTCTGCTTCAGTGTCTAGTCGTCCCCCAGCATCCTCTGCTTCAGTGTCTAGTCGTCCCCCAGCATCCTCTGCTTCAGTGTCTAGTCGTCCCCCAGCATCCTCTGCTTCAGTGTCTAGTCGTCCCCCAGCATCCTCTGCTTCAGTGTCTAGTCGTCCCCCAGCATCCTCTGCTTCAGTGTCTAGTCGTCCCCCAGCATCCTCTGCTTCAGTGTCTAGTCGTCCCCCAGCATCCTCTGCTTCAGTGTCTAGTCGTCCCCCAGCATCCTCTGCTTCAGTGTCTAGTCGTCCCCCAGCATCCTCTGCTTCAGTGTCTAGTCGTCCCCCAGCATCCTCTGCTTCAGTGTCTAGTCGTCCCCCAGCATCCTCTGCTTCAGTGTCTAGTCGTCCCCCAGCATCCTCTGCTTCAGTGTCTAGTCGTCCCCCAGCATCCTCTGCTTCAGTGTCTAGTCGTCCCCCAGCATCCTCTGCTTCAGTGTCTAGTCGTCCCCCAGCATCCTCTGCTTCAGTGTCTAGTCGTCCCCCAGCATCCTCTGCTTCAGTGTCTAGTCGTCCCCCAGCATCCTCTGCTTCAGTGTCTAGTCGTCCCCCAGCATCCTCTGCTTCAGTGTCTAGTCGTCCCCCAGCATCCTCTGCTTCAGTGTCTAGTCGTCCCCCAGCATCCTCTGCTTCAGTGTCTAGTCGTCCCCCAGCATCCTCTGCTTCAGTGTCTAGTCGTCCCCCAGCATCCTCTGCTTCAGTGTCTAGTCGTCCCCCAGCATCCTCTGCTTCAGTGTCTAGTCGTCCCCCAGCATCCTCTGCTTCAGTGTCTAGTCGTCCCCCAGCATCCTCTGCTTCAGTGTCTAGTCGTCCCCCAGCATCCTCTGCTTCAGTGTCTAGTCGTCCCCCAGCATCCTCTGCTTCAGTGTCTAGTCGTCCCCCAGCATCCTCTGCTTCAGTGTCTAGTCGTCCCCCAGCATCCTCTGCTTCAGTGTCTAGTCGTCCCCCAGCATCCTCTGCTTCAGTGTCTAGTCGTCCCCCGTTGGGCTTGTCTGCCACTCACGACTCACCTCTTTGTTCTTCTGTTCCTCAGATGAAGCTCGTTCCAAAAAGTGTGGGATCTTGGTGCACTGCCTGGCGGGCATCAGCCGCTCGGTCACCGTCACGGTGGCGTATCTCATGCAGAAGCTCAACCTGTCACTCAACGACGCCTACGACTTCGTCAAGCGCAAGAAGTCCAACATCTCGCCCAACTTCAACTTCATGGGGCAGCTCCTGGACTTCGAGAGGACGCTGGGCCTCAACAGCCCGTGTGACAACCGATCGACCAATGACCAGCTGTTCTTCACCACGCCGACCAATCACAACCTGTTCCACTGGACCCGCTGGAGTCCACATGAGCCGGCGGGGACAGTGGGTCGGTGGGGGAGCCACTCGACGGATGAATCTGCCACTCGACGAGTGTTTCTGCCACTCGACGGATGATTATCTCCGGTGTCGGGGAGTTTAGAGCCGAGGTTCGGCACACGGGCCCTCGGAGGCCCTCCGCTCCGGTGGATCTCAGTGCAGCTTTTCTTGCCTTTATGGAACAGACTGTTCTTTTATTGTCCCGGTTTGACACCCGAGCAGAACCTCAGCGCTTCACTCACACAGACTGAAGTGCAAGTGCTCGGCCCTCTGGTCTCAAAGGCTGTCGACGTACCGACTGGGATTTGTGTCTCCAACCGGAGGGGAATGTATTGGTGATGTTTCTCCAAGCTCAGACCGAAGGGGCATCAGAGGTGCACAATACATTCAGTTTCTATATCTTTGTATATTTCCTCGCAGACGTTGTTCAAAGTCGTGACAGAACCAACACAAACAGACATTGTGAGTGGACATCCCCCTCTTTATTTTCTCTCGCTCTATGTTTGCAATGACCTAATGCGTTTTGCACAGTGGTGAAGCCTTTCACTTCTTGGCACTTAAAAGCGGTACTCCAACACACACACACACACACACACACACACTCACACACACTCACACACTGAGCGTTCCTGCCAGTCCTAGGCTGCGACGAGGACGACACACACTTAAAGCTCATTGTTCATTAACCCGCACACCACAGATTGGCGTGTGTGTGTGTGTGTGAGACGCGAGTCTACAAGGCTCTTCACCGTCTGGCCTTGGTGATTCTCATTACAGTATGAATTTATTGTATTAATTTGTGAAGTATGTATTCACTCGATGTATTTGGGCATGCGATCCTCTCGAGGTGCCGAATGTTGAGGCCTGTGTTTGGAGCGAGTCTTGAACGGTGTGTAGCGAAGGCGTTTCTGAGCGCAGGAACGAGCGAACGAACACGAGTGCTCGAGTTAACAGGGTTGCTTTAAGCTGGCCTTATATAACCTTTTTAATTTTTCCTACTCTGACTGTTCAATACTCTTTGTATCTCACTTTAGAAATCGTTGTATTAAAAAGTTCATTTTTAAAGAAACCAATATGTAGTAGTAATAATAGACGACTAAAGGTCTTTAACGGGTCGGTCGAGGTTATGTTTGTTACTCTGCAATATTACTCAACAACCGCAGTATTTTCTAGAAGAAATGGCCTGGGGTTTTTGACTCTTCTACTTTTGATACTAGCGATCAATAGCTTCGTTAGCTTGAAACGAGCAGCGTTTGGCCCGGGGTTTCACAGGAAGTGACATCACACACCGGCCATTGGGTGCGCGTTTCATCCGATTCGATTTACCCCATATATACATGTGCTATTTACTGACTCCTGTCTGAAACCCAGTCTCAATAACGGCTCCGGTCTCCTCGGGTCTGAACCTGCTTCTGTATCTCCATGTAAATCTTGATTTCAAGCTGCTTCTGTGGAGGAACGTTTGCATCGAGAGGAACGGCTCGTGTCTGTACAGCGGAGCGAGGCTTCCCGTGAACATGTGCCGGAGCTTCTCAACGGTGAACATGTACCGTTAGCTTCTCAACGGTTCTGCGATTCGTGACTGTCGGAGAGGAAGAGAACGACTGATGATCGAATAAGGAAATGTGTATCTTACCTCACCGAGGAATTTTTCAGGGATTTTTATTTGACAATGCGTCGGCACCGTGTCACAGCTTCAGATGTCAGAGCTGTTTTATATGTGCTGTAAACATTTTTTTAAAAGATACAATCTATATATGTGTTAAGACTGGGCTTGGTAACCGGGCAGTTAAATTTTCTGGTTTATGAAGGATATAAAATTGTCCGTATGTATTGTATAGTATATGAAAACCAATACAAGACTTGTTTGTACTGCAAATAAATATTGAATTATTTTTTGGTTATTCAGGCTGGTTTGGTGTATTCATTCGATCCTTCCCATAAAACCCTTATAAAACAGTGAGTAGAGGAGAGCGGGACACAAGCTTTGTGTAAACCTACTTAGGGTTCAGAGTGTTTATTATATTCCCACATGTCTAGTACAGTTATGTGGTTTTGTTTCATTAATACATTGTACACTTTTTTTTTTTTTTTATTTTCCCTGAAAGAATGAAATTTGACAACATGCCCTTGATTTGCCTGAAAGAATGAAATGTGACAACATGCCCCATAGGTGGAGAACATTATAACATGACCATATGACAGATTAAAATGTTATCTGATCTAACCAAAAAATATACTAGACAAATTAAAATATTTTCTCAGTAAAAGACAATTATGAACTTTTCATATAAAAAAAATAAAATAATTATCAATGAAAACTAAACAGATTTTTTAGTTAGACTGGAAAACACAGCTATACAGTACAGAAGAGGATTAGGGCCAAGCAATAATACAAATAAAAAAAAAACATCTCGAGATTAAAGTCATTATAATGCGAGATTAAACTCGTAAAATTTTTAGAAAAAAGTGTCGAAATACAATCTTGAGAATAAACTCATTAAATATAGAGAATAAAGTCGTTGTGTTTGGAGAAAAAACTCATTAAATAAAGAGAATAAAGACGTGTTTCGAGAAAAAAAAACGTTACATTTCAAGAATAAAGTCGTTGTGTTTCGAGAAAAAACCCGTTAAATTTCGAGAAAAAAAAGTCGAAATACAATCTTGAGAATAAACTCATTAAATATAGAGAATAAAGTTGTGTTTCGAGAAAAAACCCGTTAAATTTCGAGAATAAAGTCGTTGTGTTTCGAGAAAAAACTCGTTAAATTTCGAGAAAAAAGTCGAAATACAATCTTGAGAATAAACTCATTAAATATAGAAATAAAGTCGTTGTGTTTCGAGAAAAAACTTGTTAAATTTCGAGAAAAAAGTCGAAATACAATCTTGAGAATAAACTCATTAAATATAGAGAATAAATTCGTTGTGTTTCGAGAAAAAGAGTCGAAATGAAATAATGCATTCGATCAGTGTTCATTGCATAGCCTTCTGATAGAGGACATGGCAGAGTTGGATCACTTAGTCAAGCTATATTTTAGACTTTCTTTCAGTAACAAAGAAATACTATCAACTTTAGCTAATTATGACAGAATAATAATTAGCATACGAACTTTAAAGAGCGGCTAGGTCTTTCTAAAAGAAAAATCAGTCCAATTTGCGCGTGTACTCGCTTTTGTCCAACATGAAATGACAACCAGTGGACAAATGCAAGGTTATTGCTGGCTTCACCTACGCGCGATTCATCGAGGTTTCCCAGGATACCATAAGACACTTTATTAAACTTTATTAAACTTGTTGATCTTCAAAGTGTGGATTCTGTGGAATTTCATATGCACTCTGGCATATGGACAGCTATGATAAATTAAAAACGCATGCAGTGGGCTCGATGTTAGGATGAATGTGGCCTCAAATCAATCTCAAAATTTAACGCGTTCATTCTCGAAATGTAATGAGTTTATTCTCAAGATTGTATTTCGACTTTTTTCTTGAAATTTAACGAGGTTTTTCTCGAAACACAACGACTTTATTCTCAATATTTAATGTTTATTCTCACGATTGTATTTCAACTTTTTTTTCTCGAAATTTAACGAGTTTAATCTCGCGTTATAATGACTTTAATCTCGAGATGGTTTTTTAATTTTTATTATTGCGTGGCCCTAATCCTCTTCCGTAATACAGCGTAGTTCAAAACAATAATTAGCCTAATCATTTTTGAATGTTTAAGAAAAACTTTTTTGACTCTCTTTATTCACCTTTTTCTCATGGTTTCTCAATAGAATGTATTAAAATATAGAATAGAATATACATAGTGTGACAACATGCCCCGCCTGCACTAAACTGGGGTTAGACCTAGCGAGTGTCTTCAGCTGTTAGATCAGCATTAAAACACACTATCTCAACTGTTATGACAGATATAAGATCACAATATCAGATTTGTCTCATTTTAAATAAACAAAAAACAGAGATGAAAAATTATCTTCAGTAAGAAATGTACTTTTGCCATGTTAAATAAGTGTTCAGTGAAATCTTCCAAAGATTTCTGAATTTTGGCCATTTGTTTTTGTCTATATAGTGTTGATCTCCTGTAGATGTTGGTTATGTGTTTGTCTATATAGTGTTGATCTCCTGTAGATGTTGGTTATGTGTTTGTCTATATAGTGTTGATCTCCTGTAGATGTTGGTTATGTGTTTGTCTATATAGTGTTGATCTCCCGTAGATGTTGGTTATGTGTTTGTCTATATAGTGTTGATCTCCCGTAGATGTTGGTTATGTGTTTGTCTATATAGTGTTGATCTCCCGTAGATGTTGGTTATGTGTTTGTCTATATAGTGTTGATCTCCCGTAGATGTTGGTTATGTGTTTGTCTATATAGTGTTGATCTCCCGTAGATGTTGGTTATGTGTTTGTCTATATAGTGTTGATCTCCCGTAGATGTTGGTTATGTGTTTGTCTATATAGTGTTGATCTCCCGTAGATGTTGGTTATGTGTTTGTCTATATAGTGTTGATCTCCCGTAGATGTTGGTTATGTGTTTGTCTATATAGTGTTGATCTCCCGTAGATGTTGGTTATGTGTTTGTCTATATAGTGTTGATCTCCCGTAGATGTTGGTTATGTGTTTGTCTATATAGTGTTGATCTCCCGTAGATGTTGGTTATGTGTTTGTCTATATAGTGTTGATCTCCCGTAGATGTTGGTTATGTGTTTGTCTATATAGTGTTGATCTCCCGTAGATGTTGGTTATGTGTTTGTCTATATAGTGTTGATCTCCCGTAGATGTTGGTTATGTGTTTGTCTATATAGTGTTGATCTCCCGTAGATGTTGGTTATGTGTTTGTCTATATAGTGTTGATCTCCCGTAGATGTTGGTTATGTGTTTGTCTATATAGTGTTGATCTCCCGTAGATGTTGGTTATGTGTTTGTCTATATAGTGTTGATCTCCCGTAGATGTTGGTTATGTGTTTGTCTATATAGTGTTGATCTCCCGTAGATGTTGGTTATGTGTTTGTCTATATAGTGTTGATCTCCCGTAGATGTTGGTTATGTGTTTGTCTATATAGTGTTGATCTCCCGTAGATGTTTGAACTTTTAGGTGGATACTAAACAAATCTAGTACATTGTACTTAAGATTGTTAAGTGTATTGTACTAAAGGCATGTTCACACTGTTGCAAACTTCTTAAGCACAGAATTTGCTAGTAATAATAATAATAATAATAATAATAATGAAATGAATAAACATTTTAGTAAATACCCTTCAATTAGAAATGGTTAAGTTTATATACACACACACATTCGCGCGCGCACACACGCACACACACATACACACATACACATACACACACAGGTGCGTGTGTATTTATTTATAGGTTCTGAATCTTTTTGTGCTATAACTTGGAAACTACTAAGATTAAAGCTTATTGGCAAGCCCATTGCTGCTGCTGTGTCACAATCCATTATATTTTTATTAACAGAGCTTGATATAGTTACTGGCCGTTGGGTAAGTTTCAGCATAAGACAAAACAACTCTTCTAATAGTCTACTTTAATTTCTTAAATGCATTTTCGTCTCGCGCATGCGCAATGGGAGGGACGGTTTGGTTAGTGTTTGAACTTGAAGACGACATCGACATCGACGAAGAAGAACTTCAGCTCGCTCGTGTTCGGGATGCGACAGCAAAACTAGAGCTGTGTCCCAATGTGAAGTCTGCATCCTCCGAAGGCCGTATTTGAAGGCCGATTGCGTCACAGCGGCGCAACGAAGGATGTCCCAATTCAAAAGCTGCACACTTCGGAGGTCGCATTTGAAGGCCGATTGCGTCACCGCGGCGCGATGAAGGCTGTCCCAATTCAATTCTGCATCCTCCGAAGTCCGTATTCGAAGGCCGGCTAAAGCGACGCCAAATGCACCCTTCGTTTCCCCGTGAAAGGAAGGATACATAAATGGACACTTAGCGGACTATCCTACCCCATAATTCATCGCGCGGCGGTGACGACAGCATTTTTATTAAAAAAAATGACGGCCGAGAGTTCGCTGGTGGACGGCAAATTCACATAAGTAAGTATATGTTTTCATTTACTCAAATAGCTAGTGAAACCACAGTTAAAGCCACAAGTTTTTCTTTCTTATAAACTTCATCTTAACTCCTTCGTCACCATTGCGTGGCTTCATTTGTCAGGTGGTCTGAGGCAAAACTTGTGCTAATATTAGTTTAATAATTGTTTCAGGGAGCAAGGAGCAGACAGCTCAATTTATTAAACTGCAATTAAAAAAATAAATAAACTAAATAAATTACATTTTATTGTAATATTTGCACTCGTCTGTCTAACTTGTGTAAATAAGAAATATCATTCACCCTATAAAGCCCACAACAATAAGAAAAGCAGTAGATAAGGCGTTTTTGTTTTTGTAGTGCTGTCATGCAAGCTATGTCTAAAGGTTTTAACCAAATTTGAGTATTCATAAATATAATTTCTGAATATGATTTTAAAAATAAAAAATAAGAAAGTTGAGATCACATCTTTGCTGAAATGTATTGTGTGTTGAAATGAGTATTCCAAAGATTCCCGGATGGTCTACTATTTCCGGTTAGAATTCGAAGTGCAGATCAATGCACACTCTAACGGCTAATATTGCCCACAACCCATTGCGTGCGGGAGGGAGGAGCTTTGTGGTGATGTAGACATGGCAGTCGGATGCAGCAGCGGAGATGCGCCCTCAGTTTTTAAGTGTAAGAATTCAAATGTTTAACCCTAATTAAAGTTATATTTTATTGTCTCGTAATATTAATGGGTTTATGTTGTGCCAAAAAAGTACCGTGTTTATCTTGTAGGGTCCGATGAAGATACTGAGCGCCTCATTGCAGGCTACAAAACAATAAATAAAAAGGCTCTAGTGTCATGCAAGTGTCTTTTTTATGTATTTCTTTTGATGTTTCTGTCTGACTTATTTGTAGTAATACTGTGGCTGTACAAATGTTAACTTTATCAGTCCAACCAAAGAAACATGGTTACTACACTTTTACTATAGTAAAAGCATGGTTCATTTTCATCGGGGTATTTTTGAGTATTATACAGTATAAAATACGTTAAACAATAGTTATACAATAAACTTTAAATATTTTAACTCAGAAAATAAGTAGCTTTCGTTACACACATTGCCATGAACATCAGAACCAGCCGCCTCACAAACGATCTGTGTTTGTTTGATCTACGACGACGATGAGCCCTGCTTCACTCCTCAATTTGGTAGAACACATTGTAAATGTATTGTGGAAAAAAAGATGGGAATAGTAAATAAAATTATATTGGACATATAAGAATGAATGAAATGTAAAAAAAATTGTGCGGTGTGCGTAACTAGGCAACCGCCTTCTCATTCACGTTGCATGACGTCATCGAAGTATGTCCCAGAAGTGCATACTCTTTTGCTACACACTCAAAAGTATGTAGTTTTTCCTCACAAAAAAAGTACATACTTTTAGGTCGTAGTATAAGTAGGCGAATTGGGACTCAGCCAAGGAGGCAGGAACAGAGGAGCACATGGCCAACACAAAGAAAGACAGAGCCATATGTTGAAGAACAACACAATCATAGATACATGAAACAAAGACACAGACAAAGCTGACAGGGCAGAACCCTGACACATCAAGCCTGCATTTATTTGATCAAAATTACAGAAACATATTATTACATTTTAAATTTACAGTTTTACAGTTTTCTATTTTAATATACTTTAAAAATATCATTTATTTCTGTGATGCAAAGCCGGATTTTCAACAGCCATAACTCCAGTCTTCAGTGTCACATGATTTTTCAGAAATCATTCTAATATGCTGATTTATTATCAATGTTAGAAACATTTTATTTTTATTTTTTCACCTGTGATACTTTTTTCAGGATTCATGGACGAATAAGCTGTAAGCAATCACATCATTACCAAATTACACAAGCTGATTGGCCTCTGCTGATCCTGTAGCCAATAGAATGCTTGATAATCAAACTATATTTTATCATTCCACACTAAACAATGTTTGATAGTCAGTAGCTTTTTATTTTACAGTCCTGTTCCCCATGTTCTTACTACGTACTTATTATAGTAATTGATATAACTGGGTAATAACTAGGTACTAACCCTGAACCCATGTAGTTACCTTATATTACCCAGTATTTTTCCTTGTACATTGTAAGTACATGTAAGTGCACATACTGTCAAATAAAGTGCAACCACATAGTCTGCTGTTATCAATTTAAAAATGAACTAAAATAGTGTTGCTCTAGTGATGAGAAACAAAGCTTTTAGAAACCATTGAACCAATTGATTTGCAAAATGATTCACTGTATAGACCTTCTGTAGCCCTTTTGACACCCAATCTGTATTTTCACAGCGATCTCTTGTATTTATGAATGAACGGCTTGTTTTAAAATCTTCCCGGTCTACTGACATTTGTTAAAGGGGTGGTTTACTGCTTTTTTTCTTTGCATGATTGTGTTTATGGGGTGCAATATAACATGTCTTCGGGGTTTTTATTTATTTTTTTTTCTCCGCCCGGCCCTCCCCCGGGGAAAGGAGGTGTGCAGAGGCACCCTCCTGAAGAGCAGCATCCAGGTTCTCCCTCAGGTCGCCCGTCTCAGGAACGCTTCCCTCCCTTCTTTTTACGGGAAGGGGCCGGGGGCGCCTGAGCTGGCTGGGCCGTCCTCTTGCGACCAGACTTCCGCCCTCCAGGGTTGGACTGCTGCCCTGAAGGAGGAGCTGGCGCAGAAGGACGTCCTCGGCGACGGGAAGCAGCCGGAGGCTCTACGGCAACAGTAGACGGGCCAGCAGCAGCCCGGCTCTCCACCGCGTCGCCGAAGAGGCCGCCTTGGGAAATGGGGAAGTTGAGAAGTTTGTTATTCTCAACATCGCGCATATCCGCAAGGGTAAGCCACAGGTGGCGCTCCTGGACCACCAAGGTGGACATCGCCCGACCCAGCGAGCGTGCGGTGACTTTCGTCACCCGGAGGGCGAAGTCCGTCGCCGCACGCAGCTCACGCAGTCCATACAACAATTGCAATTTTGAGAGCAATGTCTACTCTACATTTAATTCACATATATGTAGAGATCATGGAGCACTTGATCAAAGACAATTGAAATCTGAGGTTCTCTTGCACGTTGCTTCTCACAGTGTAGATAATGTGCAACAAGAAGAACCTTTGAGCCCTGATCCTGTAGATGAACATTTGGAGGAAAATGATATAGAGAATGAAAACCTTGATCTATTGGATCATCAATATTGGAGCACAATTTAGCCTCACTATTTCTCAAAATGCAGGCAATTTTCATGTTTCTGATTCGGCTGCGCAGGAAATAATTACACAAATAAATCAAATTTTACTTTTTTCAGAACCCCTTGTCTATCATGCAATTCAGCAAATTATCCTTGAACATGGACTGAGTGGCTGTGATTCATTAGTGAGAAAAATAGTGAATGCAGTAAAAGAAAGTAACCCAATCTTGACAATGACCAAAGATGGCGAGTCTCTTTCCACAATAAGCAGAAGAGCATCACATTTTCAGGGAAATTTCCAATTGTCATGCCAATTGAATACAAGCTTGATTCACACTCAGTCTCTTATATGCCAATTCTGCAAATGTTGCAGAAAATTCTAAACAGGCCTGACATTCTAAATAGGGTCCTTTGCAATGATCGATCAGTTAATGAATTCAAGACTTACCGAGATGGCACCCATTATCAAGAAAATGACTTTTTCAACACTGAGACCTTCAGGATTGTTCTGGGTCTTTATGTTGATGAATTTGAACTGGCCAATCCCCTTGGCACTTCTAGAAAAAACCACAAAATGTTCTCTCTATTGGGTTCTAGCCAACCTTCCCTCAAAAGATCGTTCATTACTTCAGTCAATTCAGCTAGCAATTTTATGCAGAGCTACTGCAGTAAAACAACATGGTTACACAGACATCTTGCGCCCACTTGTTCAGGACCTTGAAACTCTTGAAAAGCATGGTGTATACATTGAACAGTTAGGAGAATGTGTGAAAGGAAGTGTACTTTTTGGGTCATCTGATAATCTAGGTGCTCATTCTTTCGCAGGACTACAGGAGAGTTTCACTGTTGAGCACCCTTGTCGGTTCTGCTTAGCCACGAGAAGTGAAATCCAGGAGAAGGAGGTCCGGTCGGGAGTATTTGAACTGAGAACCAAGCAGGAGCATGACAGGCATGTGGCTGAAGTGTTACACGATGCGAGTTTGGTAAAGCAATATGGTGTAAAAGGTGGCTGTGTTTTAAGTGAAAGGTTGGAACATTTTCACACAGTTGGTGGTTTTCCACCTGACCTAATGCCGACCTTATGGAGGGTGTCATCCCTATTGAAATGTCCTTGTGCATTAATGATTTGGTCTCAAGGAAATTAATCTCTCTTGAATCCCTGAATCAAGCTATCAAGCAGTTTCCTTACAAATTCTCAGACAAAGTTGATCAGCCTCAGATCATCCCAGGCACATTTGCCTCAAAAGGTACCATTGGGGGTAATGCCCATGAGAATTGGGCGCTTATTAGACTCCTGCCCCTCATGGTTGGCTTGATATCCCTGAAAATGATAAAACATGGGAAATTGTGTTGCTTCTGAAAGATATGTTAGAAATGACGTTGGCATTCAAGTTCACTGAGGATTCTCTTGATTTTCTTGACGCAAAGATCTCAGAACACAGACATTTACTTTTAACAGTCTTTCCTCATTTCAAATTGCGCCCTAAACACCACTATATTGAGCACTATCCGCAGCTCATAAGAACATATGGGCCACTAAGAGATATGTGGACGATGCGATTTGAGGGAAAACATAAAGTCTTCAAGCAGGTAATCCGTGACACCAAAAACTTTAAAAATGTTCCACAAACTTTGGCTGTTCGCCATCAAAGACTGCTGGCTTACTACATTGACTCCCCCTCCTTTCTCAAGCCACCCATACAGACAGATAAGATGATGGGTGCTTTGATGTCAACTTTCCCTCAGAACATTCAGGAATTCCTGAGAGACAAATATGCAGTTCAGAACACTGTCCTCGCAGCATCATCTGTGAGCATTGATGGAATCAAGTATAATCCAGATATGGTTGAATCTGTTGGTACACTGTACCTTCCAAAATGATTGCTGTTGTTGTGGCACCAAGATGCAGGGAGTACGGTTGCAGAGTCCTCAGGAATCACTGTCAGAATACCTATTTCAACGTCCGACATGTCTTCATTGTCATCACAGTCCTAAAAATGGGAATAGCATATAACAAAAATGAGGTCAAAGAAAGCCACAAAACATCTTTTAAAGGGATAGTTCACCCAAAAATGAAAATTGTGTCATTTATTCACCTCAAGTTGTTCTAAACCTGCATGAGTTTCTTTCTTCTGTTGAACTGAAAAGAAGATATTTTGATGAATGTTGGTAAACAGACAGTTGAGAGTAGACATTGACTTCCATAATAGGAAAAATACTATGGAAGTCAATTCAATTCTACTCTCAACTGTTTGATTACTGACATTCTTCGAAATATCTTATTTTGTGTTCAGCTAGAAGAAAGAAACTCATGCAGGTTTGGAACAACATAAGGTAAGTAAATGACCTTTTTTTTTTTTGCGGTGAACTATCCCTTTAAGAGCACATACTCTCATTAAAATGTGAAACTAAATTAATAACACGGTATGTCTAAATGTAAAGGCCTTTTCAAACAGGACACAGGAGTGGATGCAGGGGGGAATACATACATCAAACAACTGCATGAAAATACAAACTGAAGGCCAGCTATATTAATTAAAACTATCAAAATAATCTATTGTCTTTCTTAGAAATGTTTTTTATTCATTTATTTATGCAATATAAAATGCATCTTCTTATACTGTCTTTTTTCCTCTAAATTTTTCATTTATCTTTCACTTTCTTTTCTCTATCCCTTTCTTTGTTTCAGTACCCTGACTGTTTTTCTTGCCTTCATAACTCTTCTTTCTAGATATCAAAACTGTTTGAAGAACAGTTTGCCTGTTAAATAAGAATCATCAGAGAAGAAAATACTTACAAAACATGTCTTGTAAAAATCGGAGGGGTCCTCTCCGAGGAGGAGTGGTAGGCCGTGAAGAACGGCCGTTCGTCCCGCATTAAATGTTCGATTTCTGCAAAGTTATAAAAATGTATATTGAATAGCGCTTACACAACACAGAGCAAAAAACAACAGCAAAAGCAACATTTGTTTTGCTTTCGAAAAAGAATTGTAATATGTCGAGGAGCTTACGTCATTTTCAATCTGCTGCAGAATCTTCTTAAGTTTGGAACCAATGTCTCCACCTTTAGCCCTGAAGATATCGATGAAACATGGAGTGAATCTGTCCAGTTCTTGAAGAATTCAGTTTGCAGGTTTTTGCCAGATATACGACTAAACTCTGCCAGGATAAAAAAAAAGAAAAAAAAGAAGTAGGACAAACTGACAATAAGCAATCACTTTTCACTGAAATGTCCAAGTATGAATTAAACACCAAAACTGGTTAATGATAAATTTGCTTTGAAAATATTCAAGATGAAATGATATAGGAAACCAATTAAGACTCACCTGACTCTGTGTGAAGAGGGCTGGCCACCTTCCACTGTATTCTTCACAGCAGGCTCCTTCTCTATCAATTCCTTTCTACGCAAGGCAAATGTAGAATTCATGTTCCGGGCTATCAGTGCAGCATTAAGACGACTTTTCTTCATGTCTTCCACCATCTCTTTCCTTTTGGACTCCATGCTGGCTTCATCTTCACCATCAGGGAAGTTCGGTAGAAAATTTATTTCAAACCTCTTGGGTCTTTTGGTGTTTCTCTCAGGCTGCAGTCCTCTTCTTTTCCCACCATTTATGGATACCTCCAAGCATCCAGCTCGACGCAGTTTGGAGCGGTAATTGCCCATTTTCCACCTAAGGCTATCATACCACCCATTCCACCCCTTAGATGAGCCAGGCTGGGTAAGGCAAGGGTGTTTTTGTATCAAAGCAGTAGCAACAGCCTCGAAGTCTTCCTTATCTGGGTAAGCTTTGTAACTGTATATTGTTTCTGAGAGTTTTTCGAGAATCTCATGCTTAAGCTCTCCTGACAATTGTAGGTATGTTTGATCTCGCATGTACTGTAGATTTCCCTGACGTTATCTATACTCAACGTCAACAGGAAAAGTAGGGATCTCAAAAGTTTCTGGCCATGCAGTCCGTAGACAATGACGTGGATGATCAGAAGCCACAGACAGGACTTCAGTGTCAGCTGTGCTAGGGGTTGGTGACGTCACAAGGGAGACAATCTTCAGTTTAGGCTTATCTGGCAAGTCAGCAATGTCGGTAAGATTCACGAGGGAATTGTTGAAGTCTGGATCCTCAAACTGAAGTGCGAACTTTACTGAAGTCCCAGCTTTTCTTCAAGTTGTTCCAACAGTGAGTCAACTGTCTGTGGTTTCACAGGAAGTACAATTTTTCGGATGTCGTTGTCACAAACTATAACTCAGAGTACAGTTGTTGTCTCCATACTTGGTCTCTCTACAAAGGTTAAAGAATTGAGTTAGTTTTCTTAAATTAAAGTGACAGCTCACCCCAATTTCATCATTCTAAACCCATCCTTTGCAAAAATATGATTTGAAAGTTTCACTCATCCTTGTTTAAAATGTAATGTACACAGAGGCATTCATCATTTCATGTGACTTGTGCAATACAGTTCAAGCATTTAAGGCATAAATGGATGGGTTTGTTGAGAAATGAACTTCAATATATAATCCATTTAACTGTATATATCCTGTGTGTATGCTATCCTGTGTGAAGGGTTGCTCATTTGCACAGGAGAATTTGTTCAAGATTGATATACAGTTTTTTTTCTTTCAAATTATTTATAAATCTTGAACAAAATATACTGTGCAAAGGAGAAACCCTTCACACAGGATAGCATGTAAGCTAACCGCTGCTCTCTCGAGTACATGCAGGATGTGACAATTTAAAGAAAATAATAAATAACATTTCAGTTTGTTTCTCACCAAACCTATTGGTCTACTATTTGAACACCTAGTTGACTGAAATTATGTATGCTTTTGAAGCTATGCCTGCGATCTTCTGACATACAGACAAGAGCAGTCAGAAATCTTTTCAAAAATAATCATTTTTGTCTACAGAATAAGAATGAGACTAAACAATGATAATTTGCAGAATTTCTAAAGTCCCTTTAAAACCTGAATTGTCATTCATTCACCATATGATATAATGTTTGAGCGTAACATAGGTCCTGCCCCGAAGTGTATAGGCTGGCAAAGGAAATGGGTCATTTAGATCTGAGGGTTTGGTAATTGACAGTGATAGCACATGACTGCACAGTTCCAAAGAACGCAGGTGCTCAATGTACCAACATGTCAGATCTTTACACACAAACAGAACTCACTGTTGATGACAAGAATTTTGAAAATCTGTCTGAAATCAGGTAGGCCTGAGCAAGTACCAACAGATACAACCATATCTGGATTATACTTGATTCCATCAATGCTCACAGATGATGCTGCGAGGACAGTGTTCTGAACTGCATATTTGTCTCTCAGGAATTCCTGAATGTTCTGAGGGAAAGTTGACATCAAAGCACCCATCATCTTATCTGTCTGTATGGGTGGCTTGAGAAAGGAGGGGAGTCAATGTAGTAAGCCAGCAGTCTTTGATGGCGAACAGCCAAAGTTTGTGGAACATTTTTAAAGTTTTTGGTGTCACGGATTACCTGCTTGAAGACTTTATGTTTTCCCTCAAATCGCATCGTCCACATATCTCTTAGTGGCCCATATGTTCTTATGAGCTGCGGATAGTGCTCAATATAGTGGTGTTTAGGGCGCAATTTGAAATGAGGAAAGACTGTTAAAAGTAAATGTCTGTGTTCTGAGATCTTTGCATCAAAAAAATCAAGAGAATCCTCAGTGAACTTGAATGCCAACGTCATTTCTAACATATCTTTCAATTTCCCATGTTTTATCATTTTCAGGGATATCAAAGCCAACCATGAGGGGCAGAAGTCTAATAAGCGCCCAATTCTCATGGGCATTACCCCCAATGGTACTGAAGGAACTGTACTATAATGGGAATGGTTCAGGTGAAGTGAGGGTTTGGTGAGCAAACAGAGTCTCGGTCAGAAGACGTCAGATGATATGGAGTGATGATGGAAGCAAGGAGAAGGCAAGGTTTATTGCAACACCAGTAGTAGTTTATTTATTGTTACGGTTGTCTTTGGTTGAGATGCATGGTTTGTGTGCTGCAAAATTAAATATAAGGAGAGATAACAATTAATTGACAGTTGTCAATCCACATAAATTAAACAATACAAATAAACAAAAGAGATATGAGTTTACTAATCACAACTAAACAGGCTGTTAAAACATGAATCAAACAAACAATCGTCCCACATGGTTCATGGCACATGTCTGGCAAACAAAGAAATCAACCAACAGTGCACATGTTAACAGTTGACAGTAAATCATAAAAAGAAGACAGTCAAATGGAAACAAATCAACTCACGTTAACTGATGAAGACACACACAGTATACATCAGAGTGCCAGGAGAAAGTGCAAAGAGTGAGCCAAGAGGTGTAGAAGCAATTTATAGACAACAGGTGAGGCGGGCGTGGTCAGGTGGCGAATGGGAAAGTATCTTGGAAAGAGCGAAATGGAGTAGAAAGGGAATGGAAGGGCCGGAGTCTTTTCATAGCCGCCCCGGAATTGGGATCAATTCCTCCTGATAAAAAGACTCACTCGTCTACCAGCTCAGGAAGCACCATCAAACGTGACACTGGTCTTGTGTAAATCCGACCGCCAACTTGGACGTCCACTGACCGGACACGACCATCCCTCCCGGTCGTGACGGTGGTGACACGCCCGGTTGGCCAAGAAGCCCGAGGCAGTTGTGGGTCAAAGATCAGAACAGTCTTCCCTACTTCGAGATTCTGGACCTCCCTCAGCCACTTTCCTCTAGGTTGCAGGTTAGGCAAATAGTCACGAATGAATCGTGTCCAGAAGTGGTCAGCTAAAATCTGGCTATGACGCCACTTCCTTCGCCCAAGGAGCTTACTGCTGACAAACATGGCTTGTGGCAGAGAGGCATCACGCCGCCCCATCAGGAGCAAATTGGGAGTGACCGGATCAGGATCCGCAACATTGGAGGAAAGATAACCTAAAGGC
>FLSR01000549.1:48724-59091 GCA_900092035.1 Leuciscus waleckii
GGCTGCCTGCATCTAAACAGACAATCAGCAATTGGATTGTCCAGGCTATAGCCACGGCTTATCAGGTGCACAATTTGCCTTCACCTATGACCGTGAGGGCTCATTCCACCAGGGGCATGGCCTCCTCGGTGGCCCTCCTTTCTGGCGTCTCGCTTCAGGAGATCTGCGAGGCGGCCGGGGGGCCACCCCACACACCTTCATACGTTTCTACAGTCTGCAACTCCCTGTGACGCCTGGCGCCAGAGTGCTCACGTCCTAAGTGTGCCTGGTCTCCCAGCTTCACACTAGGGCGGGCGTGATTACGGTGTGGCATAGTGGGCATTACGTTCCCCAAAGTGTCGTCACGACGACGACGCAGTGCGAGTTCCCTCGAAGGGGAACGTCTCGGGTTACGACTTTAACCCTTGTTACCCGAGAAGGGAACGAGACACTGCGTCTCGTCGCCACACCTATCACCGGCAGAGCGCTTGCTTCATCGCAAAAGAGCTAACGTGTGTGTGTGCCGGCGTCCCTTTGTATCTTTCCGGTATGCCGTCATCTACTAAGTCATGACGCAGCACCAATCAGGATTGGATGGATTTCATTCATGCTTCAGACACGCTACGCTGGGGGCATTCCCCAAAGTGTCATCACGACGACGACGCAGTGTCTCGTTCCCTTCTCGGGGAACAAGGGTTACAGTCGTAACCCGAGACGTTTCCATGTGTTAATGATATAACGATAGTTTTTCTTAAATTAAACTGTAAAATGCTGATGAACTTCAGTCACTCTCAGAGCAACTCTGGAAATGCATTCATGTTCTCATATAATGAGACTGCAGAGGCTGAAAAACACTGCGAGCGTCACACGTGCTTCAGTGTATATGTGAGGTAAATGAAACCGCCACTCATTCACACAGAGACACGCAGAACATGCAGTATTTGTATTTATATTGTCTTACTCTCGCGCCCAGATGCGTTCTCAGGTACCGAAATTTGGCACGATTGATTTACTGTGAATTGGTACTTGAGGGTTTTATAAATACTGAGGTCCCAAAAGTGATTTTCCTAGGGGGGTTCGGGAGCATGCCCCCCTGTGGAATTTTAGATTTTCTTGAAATACACATGTGAATTTTAAGGTGTTTTAAAGGGGTCATATAATGCCATTTTTGTACAAGCTAATATGATTCTTTAGGGTCTAAATTAAAAGTTTGTAATATACCTTAATAAAAAATTCTCATTAGTATTGTAAGAAAACACTCATTTTACCTGGTCAAAAACAGCTCTGTTTTCAGCACGCCGTTTAAGTGCATGTGTCTTTAAATGATAATGAGCTTTGCTCCACAATCGCTTAGACGCCATTATGCTCATAGACATCACTCCAGTGAGCGTATCAACAATGACGCGCGGACTATGATGACAGACAGCTCGCTCACGAGCGAGGGCGGGTCTGTGTTGAAACGCTGCTGTCAATCAACAATCGTGGGAGGGGCGTCCGACCGTGTGACGTCACAAGGTCGAACGGCTTGATTTGAGAGGGGGGGAAACATATAAGGAGATAAAAAAAAAAAACTGGATGGATTTTTAACATTTTATGATGGTTGTGTACAGGCACTGCCAACACACATTTCAGTACAATCAACTTGTAAAAGTGCATGTACCATTATATGACCCCTTTAAGGCCAAAAAACTGTAGCTTTAAGATAGACTACACTCTGCTTATGAAATCAGTTTATTTCGTGTCAAAACCATTGCAATATTATTATTAATATTTTGTCTGCTTGATCGCGGATGTTTTAACCAAGAGGGAAAAATGCGACATCCCGATGGAAGTGTCCTATGAGACACGTGCTCTTCTGTAAGTTGTACTGTATCATTGTACTGTATCATATACCTTCTGATGTTCATATTTAGTTCTGTAACTGCAAAGAGGAAGAGAAGATCAGTTCATGTGCGCTTGATCCGCCGCTTACACTGAGGCACTACAGGAATTTGTCACACCATATTAAAGAGCGACATCTATTGTTTTAATTTTGTTATAAAATCGATTGAATTTGAAAGTTGAGACCTTTTTTCATATTATAACTAACAAAGCACAAATATTCTTGTGATTATTTGATATGCACTGATATGGTATATGCCTGAAACAGATCACAGCAATAGTTGTATGCATATGATTTAATATGAAGCATCCGTAACAGTTACGTCCGTAACACATTATTATGGTTGTTCAGAGCAAAGTACATTTTTCATAGTAAGTATGACTTTTGCGTGGAATTGCCCAAAACAGTTGTTTAGTTTAGCTATTTACATCTTATCTCGCACTTTATGACCGTTAACTGAAACGTTGTGCGGGAATTCAACTGTATAAAAGTACACAGTTCGGTACCCAACGCTACTCAGCACGTACAGACTTAGCATAATTGCCTGTTCACTAAACTACTCGAGCGGAGCGATCATATCGCATGCCCGCATTCATGTGCAATAGAAAGTTTGTGACAAAGTAAGTTTTACTTCTATGTATATTGTTAATAACACAGTTGTCACACTTATCCCAACTGCGCTAAGTTAGACAATGTTTCTGATGTTTTTGATTTCTAGCGATCTTTCTGAGTGTAATTTGATCCTGCTTAATAAGCGGATTAGCCCGCTAGCATCGCGGCTCGTATTGTTCATGTTTACAAAGTTATTACCTTGTAGTGCACTTCTCCGTGGGATAATATCCTTAACTGGTTGTCATTAATAACTGATTAAAAATGAGACAGTCCAATTTCTATATAATCCATATTTTGTTTTTGCCCTTTTCATTGCACTATGCAGATTGTTATTATTACAGACTCATAATATATTTCTCGATGCATTTTACATGATGTTTATATTTGAGTTTGTAATCTGTGAAGTTGTTCAATATACTTAGACAATGCGTATTTATTTCTGTCATTGTATTTATTTCAGAAACTACCTCAAATACACTATTATGAGTATATGGTCACTCTTATGCAATAAACAGCTAAACTCTATCTGATGACTCCGACTCCCTGACCAGAGTTCTGCAGCGGTCAATATAATAATATAATTCACCAGCTTTCAGTGGGGCAATCCCCAACCATGCTTAGGCCAATGTTAACTTTTTCTTTCTTTTTTATAAATAGCATTTGTTATGAAGAATAGCAGCCTACACATTTAGAAACTATAGCTACAAAATGCCACAGTTGTAATATAAATCTTTAGTGAAAAATCTGTTACCCTAACAGATTATCTATTATAAATTCTACAAGAAGTTAGTCAAAATTTAGCACAATAAATACAATAGAACCTGATAAATTCTAGTAAAGGTGGTCATGAGTTTATAAAGCTTTCTAATTTATATTGGTGCCCGATTATGTTTTCCCCTCTTTTCATCAGTCTTTTTAGTGGCTGTTTTAAGTCATGTCAAGATCCAGCTTATAAAAGCTCAGAACGCGCAATGTATACAATTAATGAATAGCCTGATTCTATGTTTCGGTGTGGGCGGTCAGAGTGTGAGAAGTGTCGGTACGCAGGAAAAAGTGAGGATACGCTAAGATTCAAAACAGAAGTACTGTGCACTGGCCCACTTTGAGCACTGAGATTCAGATCGAACCCCTAAATAAATAGCTGGCACGGTGTCTCGTTAGCAAAGCCTGTTTTTATTCTATTTTATTTTTTACATAGAACTTATTTTCACCGAGCTCTTATTAAAATGGTTCAGTGATTTTCATAAAGTTCTCTCGTGTTTGAAGAGTAATCAATCTGTGTCTAGCTGTATGTGATCATTTTAAAATAAAATGTATTATTTTAAATGACTACCAAGATTTTTTGCCCATGAATTTTATCAATGGAAAACTTTGTTGTTGTTGTTTTCTCACAGTTTGGAGTGTGGTGGGGAGATCAGGATAAGAGCAGGACTGGAAAAATGTAGGAACACACACATACACACCTGAATTATGTAAAAATATAGCATGTGGCCACAATGCAAAGCCATTTTCATCCCTAAAATGCCTAAAACTATTACAGAGAAATATAAACTCTCATTTCCATATTAAAAGTAATTTCGGAAATATAATTTTGTATTCCGATTGTTTGTCATATTTATTTGTTTGGTCAATGTGTTTGTGTCTTTCTGGTAGGTATGTGGTTTAAGGTTCTCTCCTCCTTTTCCTTTATTTCCAGATGCTTGTGATCTCACACTGGATCCAAACACCGCAAACATTCATGTCATGCTGTCTGAGGACCACAGAAAGGCAACACATGTGGATAAAGAACAGTCATTCCCTGATTGTCCATGCAGATTTGAGCACTACCCTCAGGTTCTGTGTAAAGAGAGTCTGACTGAACGCTGTTACTGGGAGGCTGAATGGAGTGGGGAGGAGGCTGATATTTCAGTTGCATATAAAGGAATCAGTAGGAAAGGAAGGAGAAATGAATGTGTTTTTGGGTACAATGAAATGTCCTGGAGGTTGGAGTGCACTGATGATCGATTCATATTCTGGCACAAGTTCAAGAGCACCATCTTACCCGTCCCTTCACCCTTATATAAGAGAGTAGGTGTCTATCTGGACAAGTGGCCGGCATCTGTCCTTCTACAGCGTCTCTGACACACACACACTCACACACTTACACACATTCAACACCACATTCACTGAACCACTCTATGCTGGATTTAGCCTGTGTAACTGCTCAGTGTCTCTGTGTCAGATTAAATAGCCTCTAATGAGGAACAGGTTTGACACAAACACAGATTAGGTGGAAATAGGGCTGCACAATTATTAAAAAAATATTCATAATTTTAATAATCTCATTACTCCCATTTTCAACGTACATTTTCATCTTTTGTAGCATATAATTATGTAAATTTAATCTAAATTAAGCTTTGGTACCGAAATTGGTACAGAGAACCGTGGATTTTCACTGGTATCGGTACCGAATACTGAAATTTTGGTACCGTGACAACACTAGTAGTGACTGTTGTTTTGTTATAGATGATTCTGTCTTCTTTTATTCAGATGCCTGCGAACTCAGACTGGATCCAAACACAGCAAACACTCGTCTCATTCTATCTGATGAGAACATGAAGGTGACGCGTGTGGGAGAGAAGCAGCTGTATCTTGATTACCCAGAGAGATTTGATTATGCTCCTCAAGTTCTGTGTGGAGAGAGTCTGATTGGACGCTGTTACTGGGAGGCTGAATGGAGCGGGCGTGTTAAAATATCAGTGACGTGTAAAGGAATAGGCAGGAAAGGAGAGAGATATGACTCTATATTTGGATACAATGACAAATCCTGGAGTCTGAACTGCAATAATTATAGATTTACTGTCTGGCACAATAATAACTACACTGATATACCTGACATCCAATCATCCTCTAATAGAGCAGGAGTGTATGTGGACATGTCGGCCGGCACTCTGTCCTTCTACAGCGTCTGTGACACAAACACACTCATACACTTACACACTTTCAACACCACATTCACTGAATCCCTCTATGCTGGATTTGGGCTTTATGATGATTCCTCAGTGTCTCTGTGTCAGATTAAACAACACACAGACACAGTAATGTCCACATTTACACAAAGTCCTCAAATCTCACATAATTAGGGGCCAAGCACCGTGGTGTGTGGCACCTACTGTATCCGTTAGTTTTCTTCTAATTATTATTATTTTCTTTTTCTTCTTCTGCTTCTTCTTCTGCTATGGATGTCTATGGCTGCCCATGGTAACGTATGGTAAAAAGTTGAGAAATTTAGCACACTGATAGAGGACAGTCTAAACATTCACCACAGCAAATTTGGAGTCTGTAACTCAATCCCTCCAGCACCACTTACTGTCCAAATTTTCATTTACATTTATTTTAAAAGTTTTAGAACCGTATGGGCTAGAAACAAAATTATTTTCCTGTAATTCCTTGGCTCGTGCAGAATGCACCCAATGATGGCATTTTCTGTCACGATGTGTACGGCCATCTGCCGGAAGCTAGTTATTTTGTTTGATAAAGTTTTAAATATGGATATTTTTCTTACACAAACGCCTGGCTTTAATAACGCCTGGAAGGGCTTTAATAACTTATGGAATTACTATTACCATGGATGGATGCACTTTTTTGGGGCTTCAAAATCTCATCCTGCATTCACTATCATTATAAAGCATGAAAGAGCCAGGACATTTTTTTATATAACTCGATTATATTCGTCTAAAAGAAGAAAGTCATATACACCTAGAATGGCTTGAGGGTGAATAAATAATGGAGTAATTTTCATTTTTGGGTGAACTATCCCTTTAAGTGAACGTAAACAGAAAGAAATCTGATTATGTGGGTCTTAAAGTAAAAGCAAAATGTTAATCAAATAACTAAAAAAAGAGAAAATCTCACTGCTCTTGACTGAAAAACTTTAACAAGGATTAATCTGCAGAGGTGGGTAGAGTATCCAAAATCTGTACTTAAAGCCACAGTATGGACTTTTTCTCCACTAGGGGTCGCTAACCTCTTTACAATAACAAAGGCGTAGTTTGATGATGCAACACATGCTAAGAATTATGGATGTTGTCGTCAACGTCAAGTCGACCGATCTAATAATGTTTATGGTTGACTGAATACATCGATGCTTTTATCATGACTGTGATATGAAGCAGTTCGGAATTGCTAAGAGACAGCTATCAGCTCCACACGCGACGCGAGTCCCGCGGATATAAAAGGAATATGGACATTTCATTCTACCGAACTACACGCAGAATTACTACTCTCCTCCACTCCGGCGCCGACACCGGGCTAGGCCTCGGGCGAAGACCTCTTACCCTCCACCACCTCCAGTCTTCCAGATGTTCACCAGGAACCACTTCGCCTCTCTTCACCAAACCAAATCCAATGCTGTGATCATCAGAGACATCATTGTCCAGCGCATTCGGATCAGGTGTGGGGCCGTTCAACTAAAAACCTTTTCATTGACACGACAGCAGTGTTTTGTGGGCCTGAAAACACAAACTTTCGAAAACAGGTTTCAAAGTGGACTTTTTTGAAAACGATACCATTATTGTCTGTGTAAAAAAACAAACACAAATTTGTGAAAACGGTGACATCATGTATGTATTACGTGTTCAGTCTATAGTCGCATAGTGTTTCTGTACAAAGTGACATCGCCAACAACTAGTTGTTTTCGCAAATCCATGTGAACGGGGATCGTTTTGACATCATTGACATCTTTATGCGCAAAACAAAGAAAAAAAGTTTCCAGTTTTAGTACATCATTGTCATGTAAACACCCTAAAATGTGCAGTGCTGGGGTCCTCCAGGACCAGGTTAAGAACCACACTTCTAAATGAATTGTTAATATCATGGTGTTATGAACAGAAACTGCTCTTTGTAAATAACTGGAATCATTTCTGGGAGTGATAGATTCTTCTGTGCTGATGGTCTGCACTCCACTCTAACACTCTAACAACTTAAACTAAACTATGGTAACCTATATGTAGTCCAATTTATACAATGTCTCTTTTTCCCAAATAGTTGAGCACAAATAATAAGTTTATTAAAGGAAAAATATCCCCGCTATCTCTTGAATTTATCCTCACTCTGTTGCTATAGGTGTCTTGAGCTGATCTGATCTTTAGAGATTATTAGACTGTTATCAGAATCCTGTGTTTGGCTCCTGTTTTTCTTATGAGTGTCTTGTTTGTGAAACCCTTATTCATTGTTTTTAAGGCTTAGTTCATCTACATGCTATCTAAATATTGATGAAATCTTTTTTGTTTGGTTTTTTTTTTGTTTTTTTTGCAGAGATATTTGCATTTACTACCAATCCAGTTTTTTTTGCAGAGATATTTGCATTTACTACCAATCCACACTGCACAAAAGACCCTGGCCAATGCATCAGTTACCAGATTACAGTAATTAAATATCAAGTAAAAAATATAATTAAATGTGTTCAAAATAGCTGTATCATGGCTCTATATAGACGTTTATATTTACTAATAAAAATATTTACTAGCCTCACCCCTAAACCTAATGCTCACATAAACTTTTTTTAAGATGTGTATTGTGCACAATTTTGTATTCATGTATAATTCATAAAATGTTACTAATACTTCTGGTAATGGGACTTGAATCTGTTTCTGAGAGGATCGTCAGCGCAGCGCCCCCTCTTGTGTTCAAAACTTTTTTGAACCCGTGATACTTGTCAAACTTTTCTACCAATGAAAGTTTGACATGTCATTAAATCAGGGAGTGTTTTGTTTGTTTCTCAGCTTTTTCGCTGGTCAGTCAGTTGCTCTGCGTGAAATCTCGGTTTATGTTATTGATTTTCCTCTACGCGTGGTATTTTCCTCTTTTTAAATGTCTCCTGAGTACAATATAAATGTAAATGACTCAGTTCAGTTCGTGTGGATGTGTGAATGCCTTTGCAGGAATGAACGATAAAGAAGCTTTTTTTTTTTTCTTTTTTTTTTCGTGAAGGTCCTTGGTGGTCCTCTGGTCCCTTTGCAGGAATGAACGATAAAGAAGCTTTTTTTTTTTTCTTTTTTTTTCGTGAAGGTCCTTGGTGGTCCTCTGGTGTGTGAGAGTTCAGGGGTCTGGACTCTGGTGGGGTCTGTGTCCTGGGGCATCCACACGTGACACTCGTTTCCCAATAGTCTACACCCGTATCGCTTCCAACTAGAGCACCAGTCTGAGCATTTACCCTTCAAAGGAGGCAAAGGCAGATGTGGCGAGTACAACGGGGCTCGAGGGCCGTGGGAGGATGGCGCGAGGCCGGTGGCGTGATTGACAGTGGTGAGCGAGAGAGGAACTGGCCTGGACTTATGTTGTGTTTTGTTTCTGTTTTATTGTGACAGCAGTCGTCCGTGAGGGGCTGCTGTCTTTTACTTTCGTTTTGTATTTGTTTTATTTTTATCATTAAATATGTTTAAATGTTCGCCGGTTCCCGCCTCCTTCTTCCTGTAACAACATACCTCGTTACAGCAGAGTTGAATCATTAATCTGTATTACAGTTGGTCCTTGTTGATGGTCTTTTTCTTTATGACTTTTGGCCCCCGTGACCTGCCTCTTATGTTACTGTTTTGTTTTTGGTTCATGTTACATGTTAAGGTCTTGAACAAATAATGAACATTTCTGATAATTAAATAATGCAAATAAAATGAAATGAATACAATAAATTTGTCATGGTTCAAGGATTCAGTGACTCATTCTCTGTCCTGTGTGGGGGTGTGTGTGTGTGTGATTGCTTGTGGGTGTGTCTGGTGATTGTCTGATCACTTCAGCGCGAGCTGCGGCTCATCTAGCTCAGCTATTTAATGCCTGTGATTTCCATCCCTTGTTGTCAGATTGTTGGGTTTTTGTGGTCAGTCCGGTCCTGTTCGTTCCTGGGTTTTTCATCTCTGTGTTTCCTGTTGGAGTGTCTGATCCTGGATCCTGCTTGTCCCTGAGGAGTTCCATGGTGGATTGTTGCCCATTACGCAATGGGCAACAATCCACCTTTGAACTCCTCAGGGAACTCCTCCCCTGCGCCACTCTGTACCACGGATCAACCATTCTTCGGACTTGAACACTGTTTCTCACTCATTGGATATTATTTCAAATAAACTTGTTTCACTCGCATTTGAATCCGACTCTACTTCTAGACTAAACCTGACAAAATTGTAATGAAGTGTAATGATTTATCTGAATTTAAAACATAAATTACCATAATCCACATAAAGTACAGCAAACAAAATGAATTATAAAATGTTTTCCTTAAAAATAAGTACTTTTAAAATATACCTTTAAATTGTAAAAACTGTGTTCCACTTTCACAGTAACAAATGACAGACAAAAGTGTTGCAATAGTTAACAACAGTGCATGAAAAGCTACTTGATACTAACTTCCAATAAGTGGGGATTATCAGATGTTCTCACCTGTACAGATAAACTATTTGCCAAAGGTAATGCAATGCACATGAAGTTCCCTTTCGTGGTCACTACGAGTTACGTCAGTGACGACGAATGGGGTTTCGCTTAGAAAGCCTCTCACCTTCGAGTATACAAAACGAGCCAATGACAAGAAAATGCCATGGGTCTGCAGAATTTGCATAGCGTAAGTCCGCCCCACCTCGTGGGTATATTAGGAAGTACGCTGGCAACATGCAGATATGTTTTCTCTTCGGAGCCATGAGTTCTCTACACTCCTACAAGCCATTCTGAATCATCTTCTCTCTATGAGACGAGCAGCTCTTCAGTGTGTTGGTGTGACGGCACGTTCCAGCGAGATCGCATTGCCTGCTGCTGATCTGTGCAGTGATCTGCCGACAGTGTGTGTGTTTCTTCCTGGGCGCTTAAGCACACTGCTGAGCTTTTTCCTCTCTCTAAAAGAGCTGCACGCGGCACGTCTTTTCAAGACGGCTCG
>FLSR01000549.1:59187-71374 GCA_900092035.1 Leuciscus waleckii
TGTCATGTCACTCACAGCATCACAAAGCGGGCTTGATTCCTCTGGAAATGAGGATTCAACTGCGTTGCCTCCCTCGGGAGTGTCAGCGTTAGTCAAGTCAGATCCAGAGCTGATGGCCATGCTTTCCTGGGCAGCTGAAAGCATCGGTTGGAGTGGCGCTGTCCTCCCCCCGAGCGCTGTAGGCTTGATGATTGGTTCCTGGGCACGTGTTGCTCTACAGCACTCGCCCCCAGTGCCTTTCTCCCGGACGTGCATCAGGACGCCTCCGGCTCGCGAGAGTCCCTGTGACTTATCGCGGCGCGCAGGCATCCTCCACCTTCGCTGCACTCGATCACATGGCGATCATGGGCTGTATGTTTTCTGTCACTATCGTGGCACAGGCATGCAGTGCTGTGTGTCGTCTTCACCTTCGAGGCAGTGCTGACCGAGGAGTTCTGTCAGACCCGGCCGCCTTGAAACGCTGGTCCTTCCCTGGCCAACACTGACAAAATGCGAAAACTCGACCACGCCCCCCCACGCAGGGACGCATGCTTCCCACATCCGCCACGCACACTACTGACCTTGCTCTATGGGCGACATTGGTACCTGTGTGATCCCTGGGCCAGGTGATGTCCACAAGTGTGGTCCAGGAATGGGCTCAGCAAGGTTGATGTGAGGGGGTCTGAGAATTCATTTTCTCAGCTCCCCCATGTCCCATGCTGGGCTCCTCGGCAGTGTGGTTGAGGACTGTACCCTACAGTCTTCGACCCCCCCCAGAAGCAGACTGAGGCCTTCTGCACCTACGGTCATCCGTCCGTGCGGTCTCCTTAGTCTGCTTCCCGCCGAGGCCACTTCTCTGCGGCTCCTCCCCTTGAGCCTTCACCGGCCCCGGGCAGGAGGAGGATGCAGGAGGGCGGCACTGCCCGTCTCCGCCCCTTAGCCGGCCAAACGCCAGGATAAGTAGCACTCTCGAGACGGGCAGCATGGAGTTAGGGCTCAGTTCTTCTCAGGAGCTGGTAGCAGGGCCACTCCTTCCCCCAGTGGAGGGCCAGGGGAGAATTTCTTGTTTCAAGAACTGATGCCCCTTCCTCCGAGCCCCAAGAGGCTGTGGATGACAGTGCGTGCCGCTCACGAGCCTCGCCACTCTCGTACCCCTCTGTAGCCAGACCCCTGACAGAGCACGCCCCGTGGAACGCTTGTCCTTCCCTGGCCTCCTCTGGCAGGATGCGGCTAATGACCGTGCCCCCACACCGGGCTGATATGCCACCCACATCAGGGCAGGACATACCGCTTCGCTGCACCACCGAGGGTACGTCCGTGGTTCGCATGACCCTGCTGGCACAGTTCTTGGGAGCCTGGCTAGAGCTCCCAACCTGTTCCGCTGGGTCACCCGAACCATCAGGCTCGGCTATGCGATTCAGTTTGCACAGTCTCCTCCCCGCTTCAGGGGAGGCCGCTTCACTATTGTCGGTGGCAATGCCCCTATCACGAGAGCAGAGGTTGTTACCCTACTTGCGAAGGGTGCGATCGAGACTGTCCCTCCAGCCGAAATGAGGTCCGGGCTTTACAACCCTACATCATTGTCCAAAGAAATCCACTGGGTTATGGCCAATCCTGGACCTCCGCATCCTGAACCGCTCCCTTCACAGGCTGCCGTTCAGGATGCCAAGGCCAAATGCATTTTCTATGTGTGCGGCCACAGGATTGGTTTGCAGTGATCGACCTGAAGGACGCCTACTTCCATGTCTCCATTCTTCCTCGACACAGACCGTTCCTACGGTTTGCTTTAGAGGGGCAGGCATACCAGTACGCGGTTCTCCAATTCGGGCTAGCCCTGTCTCCTCACGTCTTCACGAAGGTCGTCGAGGCAGCCCTTGTTCCTCTACAGGAACACGGGGTTCGCATCCTGAACTATCTCGACGACTGGCTGATCCTAGCTCACTCTCGAGACCAGGTTTGCAAACACAGGGATCTAGTGCTCCGGCCCTGTGCAAGATCAGGGAGGACGAGGAGCAGGTCATTTTGGTTGCCCCTTATTGGCACAACCGGACCTGGTTCTCCGAACTAGTACTCCTCGCGACAGCACCTCCCTGGCCAGTTTCTCTGAGGAAGGACCTCCTTTCTCAGAGACGGGGCACCCTATGGCACCCTCGTCCCGATCTTTGGAACCTCCACGTGTGGCTCCTGGATGGGACCAGGCAGGTCTGAGTACCATACCACCAGCGGTGGTGGCTACCATCACGTCCACGAGACATGCCTATGAGTTGAAGTGGAACCTCTTCGTCAACTGGTGTTCTTCTAAACATCAAGAACCCACGAAATGCCCGATCAGTGTCGTGCTTTCCTTCCTGCAAGAAGGGTTGGAGCGAAGGCTGTCTCCCTCCACCCTCAAAGTGTATGTTGCCGCCATTGCCGCACATCTCTGTCCAGTACGCGCCCTCCGTGCTTACGTAGACAGAACGCAGTGTTCAGGACCTCAGACCAGCTCTTTGTCTGTTATGGTGGGAAGCTGAAGGGAAAGGCTCTCTCCAAGCAAAGGTTGTCTCACTGGTTAGTGGACACCATTGCTTGTACCAGCAGCAAGGTCGACCGTGCCCCCTTGGTGTGACGGCCCACTCCACCCGGAGTGTGGCCTCCTCTTGGGCTCTAGTGCATGGCGCCTTGCTAACAGACATCTGCAGAGCTGCAGGCTGGCCGACACCTAACACATTCGCAAGATTCCACAATCTCTGAGTGGAGCCAGTTTCTTCTCATGTACTCACTTGGTATTCCTGTGTTAAGTAGGAGTCCTTCGTCCGTGCTAGCCTCACGACAGGGAGCTCAGACTTATGCAGGTCACTAGAAGACAGCCGAGGTGGTGTGATTAGACTGGGAACCCCATTCGTCGTCACTGATGTAACTCGTAGTGACCACGAAAGGGAACGTCTCGGTTACGTATGTAACCCTCGTGAACGGAGACGTTACGTCTTCCTGCCACTTCCGCTGTACCACTGGAATGCCGGAGTTCAGTCTCGGCTCCTCAGCGAAGAAACATATCTGCATGTTGCCAGCGTAATTCCTTATATACCCAAGAGGTGGGGCATTTTCTTGCCATTGGCCCGTTTTGTATACTCGAATGTGAGAGGTGAGAGGCTTTCTAAGCGAAAGCCCATTCGTCATCACTTACATAACGTCTCCGTTCCCTACTTAGGGAACAAGGGTTACATACGTAACTGGACGTTCTCTTACACCAAACAAACAGTCATAAAGATTGATAAAGACAGCCACAAAAAAATCCTTCTGATCACATGATCATGTTGAAAATCTTTGGTATTCACTTTTGTAAAAATGCCAAGATGACACAGATCAATCTGTTTAATCCTCTATCCATGGTTCTGAAACTTGTGTGATGTCTTGACACAGAAGCCAAAGAGACCCAGCCATAAAGAGAAACTTTCCATTAGAATATGACAAACACTGATGTTCCATATACTGATTCAGAAAATCACTAACATTTAAGTCATAGCACAAGTATAATAATTTGATTGCTTACAGATTTAGATGCACATTTATGAGCTCTACTTTTATGTCTGTTTGATAGTCTACTGCAAGTGGATGACTTATTAATACTCTGTACAATAATAGTAATTGCATTTTATAGATAAGTGGCCATTGTCAATAGAATAAAATGCCTTTGAGGGGGAAAATTACATTTTGATTGTTTTTGTTATTTTCCACTGGTGACAGAAACTCAATGAGTTTTTCATTGAGAAACTTCCTCATACCCACAAAACCATATCCTTCTTCTCATAGCTAAACGTTTAAAGACATGCAACAATGGGAGGACATCATTGTTGTCTTGCATTGTTGTCACAGAACATTTGTGAAAATGATGTAACTGATGATTAAAACTGAAACTAAACCCACTTTTAGCTGTATTCGTATTTTAAATTGAATGATCTTAAAGAGACTGCACAATAATTAGGCTACTATGTTTTGTGCTATGTGGAATCCAACAATAGTTTTGTGAAGACTTGCAAACTGTTCTTCACTGTCATTGATGTCCCATGTCAACAGTTGAAATTGCACATGTAGACAGACACAAACACACTGATCGCTGACTCGATCAAGTTAATAATAATTTAGCTTGAGAGCATAAAATATTTTAATAAAATAAAAAGAGGCATAAGGAATACAAAACCAGCCATAAAGTGAACAATATATCATGCACAACTAGATTGTGTACCGTAATTATACTACCATTAACATTATTACAATCTTTTATGTAATGATCAAGTTTTTTTATTAACTTTTTTTTTATAGCTTGGTATTTAACTCAAGAACTTTAAAAAAAGGAAGTTTACAATAGCAACAAATCAAAGGCATTTTTACGTGTTTATCAGTGGCTATGTAAAATATCTTAAATTTTTCTAATGTGTTGTTTGTGAGGAAGTTTGATTATCTTTCCCAGCACTGTGTTCAAACTGATGTTAATACTTTAAAATGTACACATAATAATTTTGACAACATTACAATCCAAATAAAGCCTAAATGGCTAGAATTGAATTCAGCTCGAATCAAAATGAGTTTCACAAATCTGAATTCTAAAACACTTAAATTGCATTTAACAATTAGTGCTAACTTTCATTACATCATCAGTCCACATACTGTGAGTCTTACTGACTAAGTAAAGCAAGCTGGCTTTATCTTCCAGTCATAAATTCTGTATAACTAAGTATAACCAATATACACTCACCTAAAGGATTATTAGGAACACCATACTAATACTGTGTTTGACCCCCTTTTGCCTTCAGAACTGCCTTAATTCTACGTGGCATTGATTCAACAAGGTGCTGAAAGCATTCTTTAGAAACGTTGGCCCATATTGATAGGATAGCATCTTGCAGCTGATGGAGATTTGTGGGATGCACATCCAGGGCACAAAGCTCCCGTTCCACCACATCCCAAAGAGGCTCTATTGGGTTGAGATCTGGTGACCGTGGGGGCCATTTTAGTACAGTGAACTCATTGTCATGTTCAAGAAACCAATTTGAAATGAGTCGAGCTTTGTGACATGGTGCATTATCCTACTGGAAGTAGCCATCAGAGGATGGGTACATGGTGGTCACAAAGGGATGGACATGGTCAGAAACAATGCTCAGGGAGGCCGTGGCATTTAAACGATGCCCAATTGGCACTAAGGGCCTAAAGTGTGCCAAGAAAACATCCCCCACACCATTACACCACCACCACCACCAGCCTGCACAGTGATAACAAGGCATGATGGATCCATGTTCTCATTCTGTTTACGCCAAATTCTGACTCATCAGACCAGGCAACATTTATACTCAGACCGGCCCGTCTGGCACCAACAACCATGCCACGCTCAAAATTGCTTAAATCACCTTTCTTTCCCATTCTGACATTCAGTTTGGAGTTCAGCCGATTGTCTCGACCAGGACCACACCCCTAAATGCATTGAAGCAACTGCCATCTGATTGGTTGATTAGATAATTGCATTAATGAGAAATTGAACAGGTGTTCCTAATAATCCTTTAGGTGAGTGTAAGTATAATAACCAGTGGACAGAGAGACGATTGATGTGGTACAGTATATATATATATATAAGTGGTCAGTATAAAATGCCAAGGCTAAATGCAACTTGCCAACAATAATTATGTTTATAAATTAATAAATAAACAAGGAAATGAAAAGTAATAAATAAAAATATAAACCATAAATATAAAATATAAAAAAATATAAACCAACCCCCAAAAATTATATTACTGTGTTAAAGGTATATGTAACAAACTTCATTTTTATTTGTATCAGTGGAGAGTTTACTGTAATATAATGATTAACATGAAGAATTTTTTGTTTTACTTTCCCTCAGCTCTAATAGTGTGACTTAATCACTCAATTTCACTCTTTCCTCTTCGCATCACTGGCTTAAATGACTTGACAGGTTGATTAAGGAATTTGCAACAGGTCAAAAACTTAATGGTAAAGCCACTAATTTACTGTGAGCATTCAGAGATACAATGTTTAGTCTTCACTTCATTCACAGAAACACTTTACATATAATAAATAAAACCTCACAACAGACAACAACAAAAAAAATTTCCCGTCATAAACATTTCATAACCTATAACTACAGAGGAAGTATGTTTATTTTCAAAGATATAGAAATAAGTCACACCTTCAAAATATGCAGATTGTCTCCAGCAAAAACAGATCTCAACATTCCTCAGCTGTGAGGTCATTTGAGCTGCTGGGATGGACCTCTATCACATCCCACATTTAATAGATGATATAAAAGCAAGAGAGAGCACCTACAGGTACAACAGTGAGGCATCACAAACTCTTCATCATCATGATCTTCACCATCACCTGCCTTGCCCTGGTGGCCTCTGCTCTGGGTAAGTGTCTTCTTTAGAATTTTTCAAGAAAATTATTGGGTGTACATATATTTACAAAATGCAAAACCTACACAAAGAGCTTCATGTGTCATGAACTTCTGTTCTTTATCTACAGGTTGTGGAGTGCCAGCGATTAAGCCACAGATGATTGGCAGCAAGATTGTGAACGGACAGAACGCCATCTCTGGTTCTTGGCCTTGGCAGGTCTCTGTCCAGGTAACGTTGTATTGGCCGACTTTTATCCTGCATTTGACTGATTTGGTCAAAGATATGTCATGCGTTCAATGCTTTTACCTCTGAAACAGCAACCCAACGGATTCCACTTCTGCGGTGGATCCCTGATCAACCAGAACTGGGTTCTCACTGCTGCTCACTGCGGTGTCTTGTAAGAGTCTTCAATCTGACAAATGACACATACAATGGTGCTTTTTTTAGATGCTGTTTCTCTTTTCTTTTCACAGTTAGTTTTGTCTTTAATGATCTCTTTTTAGGGTCGGCAATCATCGTGTCATTCTTGGAAAACATGATCGTGCTCCAATGTGAACCCATCCAGGTCAAACTAGTTTCCAAGGTAACAATGTTAACTGATTTTAGCGATAAATATCAAAATTAGAGATCAACTCATACTATTTATTTCAGTGTTCAATTAATAAACGCTTTTTAATAGTTGGTTCATTTCTGCTTTTTCACACAACTGAACTGAACTGAATCAACACTGAACTGACTTGAGCTGAATAATGACACTATTGTGGTTTTTAGAGCTGCTTTACAGCAGAATTTGAATGTCTCTTATATTTGGTGAATTTTCATTCTGTTTTTTTCCTGTTTATTACTGTGATCAATATTGTATAAAGTGTTATATAAATAAAGGTTACTTCACTTGACAATAATTAAACGAGATCACTGGACTAGAACAATAAAGACAAAACAAATAATATGCACTATAAATGTTTATTATGAATCCATTATTATCCTTTTAAATTACTTGATTAATTTTACCTGTTAAATTGAATTGAGTGGAGAAATAGGTTTTAGTCAAATTATCTCTAGATTAACTTTTGGTCCATGTCTGTCAGCTTATGAAGTCTAGTTTACCCCTAAAAAATTATCCAAATAGATTTACAGATTTAAAATTGAGCATAGGAAAGAAAACATCTGTACCATATTCTCAAATGAACATTCATGCTGAGGGTAAAAGGGAAAAATGCATGAAAAGCTTAAGACGACAAGAAGAAATAAAACATGCTTACATGTATATCTTAGATTACCTTCCACAAAGTCAGCTTCCACTAGTAACTGTCCATCTTTTTCGTTCTTTCTGTCTGTGCAGGTCATCACACATCCGCTCTACAGCAGCTCAACCATCAACAATGACATTGCATTGCTGAAACTTGCGTCTCCAGTTGTCTTCACTCCCCGTATCTCTCCTGTATGTCTGGCTCCATCAACCATCAACATCCTGCCTGGAACTCGCTGCTTCACCACTGGATGGGGCGCAACTGCCACCACATGTAAGTTAGACAAAGACCTGTTAGACAAAGACGAATTACAAAAATTACTCTTGTATATTACTTGTTTTGTTTTTTTCCACATGACTCTGAACAGTCTGTCTGATGTTTTCTTTTTTCAGGGAGTCCTCTAATCCTGCAGCAAACAGGTCTGCCCATCATGAGTCCTGCTGTGTGCAGACAGATCTGGGGTCAGAGCCAAATCACTGATGCCATGATCTGTGCTGGAGCCTCTGGATCCTCATCTTGCCAAGTATATGAAGACATATCAAGACAAACACATTACCATATTAACGTTGCTGCTGTTTCGATCTCAAATGTGTGTTTGTGTCTGTGTGATTCCCACAGGGTGATTCTGGTGGTCCTCTGGTGTGTGAGAGTTCAGGGGTCTGGACTCTGGTGGGGTCTGTGTCCTGGGGCATCCGCACTTGTGACACCCGTTTCCCAGTAGTCTACGCCCGTATCTCCCAACTGCGCTCCTGGATCGACATTGATAAAGACAGCCACAGAAAAAAAAATTAAAAAAAAAACCCAAAAAAAAAAAAAAAAAAAAAAAACATTCTGATCACATGATCATCTTAAAAATCTTCTTTGGTATTCACTTTTGTAAACATGCCAAGATGACACATATCAATCTGTTTAATCCTCTATCCATGGTTCTGAAACCTGTGTGATGTCTTGACTCAGAAGCCATAGAGACCCAGATACAAACTGGAGAGAAACTTGTTGAAAAGGTTCCATTAGAAGATGACAAACACTGATGGTCCATATACTGATTCAGACAATCACTAACATTTAAGTCATAGCACAAGTATAATAATTCTGATTGCTTATAGATTTAGATGCACTTTTATGAGCTCTACTTTTATGGCTGTTTGTTAGTCTACTGTAAGTGGATGACTCAGTAATACTCTGTTGTTTTTCAGATTTATAAAATTAGCTTATGAGCGCAACTTAAAATAAAGATTTGAAACGAATTTTACAGATAAGTGGCCATTGTCAATAGAACAAAATGCCTTTGAGGGGGAAAATTACATTGTGATTGTTTTGATTATTTTTGCTTAAATGCAAACTGTCCATTTTGATTTACAGAATGAGCAGGAGCTGGAAAATTATGACATTAAATAAAGATATGTAAAGTTTGGCGTCACCACTGGTGACAGAAAATCAGTGATTTTTTTAGCAAGCTGCAATGGTTTTAATTAAGTTCCTTCATTGAGAAACTTCCTCATACTCACAAAACCATATCCTTCTTCTCAAAGATAAACGTTTAAAGACATGCAATAATGGGAGGAAATCATTGTTGTCTTGCTTTGTTGTCACAGAACATTTGTGAATACCTGAAATGTAACTGATGAATAAAACTGAAACTGAAACTAAACCCACTTTTAGCTGTGTAAGGCTGGAGAAACTGGAAGAACTGGAAGAGAGGGCTATTCTCTGAGAAATCAAATCACACTTGAGTTGATCACACTTGAGTTGATCACCCCCAATTACACATCATTCCCTTCACCCATCCCTACCTGAATCCACCCAAGAATCTATATGGTTTAATGTGAATAATTATCATACAGTATTACACATGTTTGGTATAATTTGAGATGTCTCAGTGCGACTGGTACAAATGTCTCATTCACAAAGAGTAAAACCAAAGGTAATAAAGTTTTTTAGAGATAACTTGCACACAAAGGAGGTTGGGTCTTTCAGGCAAATGGTCTCCTGCTCTCAAAAGGTGTAAACTCAATGCAAATTCCCATGTTAGCAAATATTTCCATGTAAATCAACCTCTGCCCCTAGTAAGTCTGGGATGGTGATTAATGTAAATTCCCACTGTGAACTCATGTTTACATTTGAAAAGAGGTTTCTGCCTTGGTCTATCTTTATAAAGAAAAGCAACAAGAGGCTCAGGGTGATTCTGTAACTCAGATCAGCCCATAATGTTGAAGGACCTCAAGGACTTCAGCATTATGTATTTTTCTAAATGTCGGGTTTAGCCTACATCTTTTACTCTTTATCTCTGAGAATATTGATGGTATTGTATTGATTATCTTTGAACTGATTATGAAATTGGCATGATACATTTACCTGACATAATAAATTGTAAACTTTTGTTCCCTTTCAAGGGAACTCGAGCTGCGTCGAGACGCGGTGGGAACGCCCTGCGTGATTGCGTCGTGAAGCACGTGTATAATCAGTCCAATGGAAAGACGAGACGTCATAGGCGGGTGACGTCATCGACCAGGAAACTATAAGGCAGCCCCGCTGACACAGATCGCGTTAGCTTCTGTGCCTTCAGCAAGCGATCTGTGTATTCTGTCCTTGTCATATTTATTGTTGTCTGTCAAGTTGCAATATATATATTTATTATGGAAAAAGAGAGCAAGCAAGTGTTGTGTTGTTCCCTCCCCACGTTATATCACGGGTGGGGACACACACTTCAGCTTTGTGTTGCTTGTGTGGGAGTGGAGCATGCCAACAGTCAGTTCTCGAGGGGGCTGACTGTGAGCATTGCGAGAAGCTGTCCGTGAGGACGCTCCGCTCCCGCCGGCCGTTCTTCGAGGAGGACGGTTCGGTGCGCCCGCCCCGAGGCGCGGGTCCCGCTGCTGCCGAGGCACGGCGTCGACGCGCATCTTGGGGATCGCAAATGGTTCTAACAAACACCTGTTCGATCCACGGGCCGTAGCTCGGGTAGAAGCACGCTCATATTCAGCCAGGCTCTCCAACCCCCCAGTGCTTGATTTTTCTAATGTGCTGGGGGCGGCTGAGCGTGGCTATGGGAAAATGCCTCGGGTGGAGGAAGCTCTTGCGAGCTATCTTTCTCCCGAGGCCGCATCGTCCCTTAAGGCCCCGGTACTGCCCACCAAGCCATGCCGCGATACATCTTCGCTGGTGGGCAGAGCTTATATTGCGGCTGGGCGGGCTGGTAGTTGCCTGCATACTATGGCGGTGTTGCAGGCCTATCAGGCCGCCTCTCAAAGAGCTTGATGAGGGCGAGGGTCCCTCTCCAAATTACATCATGGAGTTGAGGAAAGCCACCGACTTGTCTCCCCGCATCACCAAGGAGACGGCCCGTGCCATCGGCCGCTCCATGGCTGGTATGGTGTGTGTGGAGAGACATCTTTGGTTAAATTTGTCGGGGATGAAGGAGAGAGAGAAACATTTTCTTCTTGACTCCCCGATTTCGCCTTCTGGCCTCTTCGGCGCCGCGGTTAGTTCCGTAGTCGAGAGGTTTCAGGAGGTGAAAAAGCAGTCGGCGGCTTTCCATCAATACCTCCCTCGCCGCTCTGGCTCCTCGGGGAAGGCTGCCTCAAAAGGGCAGCCTCGGCCGTCTGCCAGCTCCTCGCACCGACAGGTGCAAAAAGAGAGTGTCGCCACCCGCGCCCCTCCCAAGGGAGCCTGGCAAAGGAGGCGGCACTCTCAAGGCAAGCCTTCTGATCCTAAGGTTGATCTGAGGACCGTCCTTCAGGCAAAGAAGGCTTCCTCCAAGCGGTCCTAGTTGCGGCCAGACCACTGAGAGCTGTCCCCCCCGGGGTTGAGCGATCGAGGTCGCCTCCCTCCCGGAGCTCTCGGGAAATCAGTACTGTGTTCCCACCGTCCAGTACGCTTCGGGCCACACTGATTTTCTGCACACGCGCGCTGCTCCAGCCACCTCTAGAAAGACCTGTGGCTGGGCAGCGAACGCGTCCGCACACCGAAAATCCTTCTCGACTGCTCCCTGCCGGTCAGCCGCTTCAGGGGGTCGGGAACGAGTCTCGGTTGACATCCGAGGCCAGCCTCGAGAGGCTGGTTCCCTTAGTAGATTATCTCGGTGCATGGTCATGCCTTCCGAATATATCTGCGTGTGCCCTGCGTACTGTAGAGCTGGGTTACAGACTGCAGTTCAGCTCCCCTCCCCTGAAGTTCAATGGGGTGGTCTGGACTGTGGTCGGCCCAGAGCAGGTTCGGGTTATGGAACAGGAAGTTCAATCCCTGTTGGTCAAAGAAGCCATAAAGTGTTCCTCTGCCAGACAGGGAGTCCGGGTTCTACAGCCGGTTCTTCATAGTTCCCAAGAAGGATGGGGGGTTGCGTCCAATGATAGATCTCAGGCACTTGAATCGTTCTCTGAGGAGATTCAGGTTCAAGATGCTCACAATTCCAGCCATAGTGAGTCAGATCCAGATCGAGGACTGGTTGGTCACGATAGATCTGAAGGGCGCATACTTCCATATATACATCCTTCCATGTCACAGGAAGTTCCTGAGGTTCGCTTTCGGGGGCGAAGCGTACCAATATCGGGTTCTTCCCTTTGGCCTAGCTCTCTC
>FLSR01000549.1:76757-88574 GCA_900092035.1 Leuciscus waleckii
GGGAACGCGATCGGGATTGCGATCGCGATCGGGATTGAACCGAGCCAAGCGGGATCGGAGCGTACGCAATGGAAGCGCGTCGCAATGCACACAGGCACTACCCTCGAGAGCTGACTGGGCATTCTCCTCACCCAAACAAACAACACAAAGAGTGTGAGTATCACCTCCCGTTAAATAACGCGGGCAGGGATGGACACACACTCTAAACTGCTGCTTGCTCGCCATACTGAATATATATATATATGTGATATAGACAGACAACACCAAATATACAGACAGATTTCACACAGAGCGCAACTGAAGACTCAGAAAGCTTTCGTTTTCTGTTTTGGGCCGGCTTTTATAGCTTCCTGGTACGTGACGTCACCCGCCTCTGACGTTCCGCCACACCATTGGACTGATTTTACATGTGCTTCAAGACGTCATCACGCAAAGCGTTCCCCATAGCGTCATTTCGACGCAACGCGAGTTCCCTTGAAAGGGAATCATGATTCGCTAATTTCAGAACATCTGAGTTACATACAAAGGACATTTGTGCGTTTATGTGTGGTGACTTCTCAGTCTGGAATGTCGCATAGAGTTTCGTTATCTCTTTGCACATAGAGAGAAATGGGGGCTTGGAATGCAGAAACTTTGCAAGGCTGGGGGATGTGGTGTCATGTGTCTAGTTTACCCTCAAAAGGGCCATAAAGTGTGGCGAAACGACCATTTGTTGCGACTAGCTGGAACCGATGTGTGATTTGTATTTGCTTGAAGCTCACCACGTGGTGCGGTTTGTTGATTTTGAGGAGGGGGTCTGTTTGATAACCCCATGATTCACTGATGCAGAACCCATCTGGCAAAATGTCGTGTCATTGTTGCTACATATTCTTAGCTAGATCAAGACATCTCATCTTACCACTCTGAAATTTACCAGTTTATAGAGTGGTGTGATGCACACCACCTAATTGTGAGTGTAAATCAACTGAGGAGATGATATTCGATCCAAAGTCAATTGGAGACCATAGCCCTGTACATATTCATAACGTTCCAATATTACAAGTGTGCTAATATAAATATCTAGGTGTTCATATTGATTGTTCTCTTACATGGCATGTTCATGTTAACAATTTGTGCACTCAGTTACAACAAATATTGTATTTTCTGAGAAGGCTCATACTTTATGGGGTCAGTAGTAAAATGATGATGTTGTTTTATCAAGCTGTATAAGAGAATGTGATTTGAATATGGAATACACCTTTTGTATGGTAATTTGACTGAACAGTTGAAATCCAGGCTTGTACGTCCTATTCAAACTGCAATGAAGATCATGGGCAGAATAGAACCTTTTTATCTCCAGACTTGGTACGAAAAATCTATGCTGAGGGAGGCATATAAGATTCTACATGGTACAACACACCCTGAACTGTGAGTTTGAAATGTTGCCATCGGGAAGGAAGTTATAAAATAACACCAAGTCGTTTTTTCTTTTCTTTTTTCTCTAATTATTATGATTTAGTTTGATTATTTTTGGTCTAGTTTTACAATTCACTGTCCTGCAAAAATTTAATAAAATAAAAATAAAGAAATTACAGAAGTTACAACTTTTTTAACTTCAAATGTTTTGTTTGTGCTTGAAAATGACTCTTACTATACCTAACTGGGCTTGTTATTTAGCATTTTAGGCTTATTTTAAGCAGATAGTGTGTGTATTCTGCAAATGTATTTGTTGCAAGTGTAATTGTTTAGTTTTTATAGATGTGTGCAGGGACAGGGCTCAGGGGCTCAAATGTAAAAAAGGAGCATATGTGCATATAATGATCAAAATACAAAAAACAGTAATATTGCAAAAATATTACTGCAATTTAAAACTTATTACTTATAACCTTTGATATATTTTTTTCAGGATTCTTTGATGAATAAATGTTATTTTTTCTTTTTTTTTCTGTATTTTTGATCAAATAAATGCAGGCTTGATGCGCATAAGAGACTTCTTAAAAAAAAAAAAAAAGTAATGTCTCCAAATTTTTGACGGGTACTGTACATATTATTTATATACTATTACTGCATAATTATCAATAATGGTAATATTATAAAGTCCTTTCACGTCACCATTTCGCGTGTCCTTGTCAGCCTACACTTCACATAATTAAATAGTAGGTGGCACCTGGGCTTCATTTAACTAACTATGAAAGTGACTTGAATACTACTTACCAATAATGCGATTCCATTCATTTTTGTGCAGGTTTTGTGTAGTGCTTTGTAGTCAATTAACATCCATTGCTTCAACGAGGCAGACACAGATCGCTTCATAAATGTAAATTCGTCTATCCATGTAATTTTCAACCGATTTATGAATGACCGGAAAATTACCCCTCAGCCTCCACTTCACATTGTCCAATGAAATTTGAACATCTTGTGCCAGATGACGATTGGTCGATGTATTATAGATGACAAACAGACATCAGTCAATTTTGTAATATTTTAAAATATGTAATATGTGGATTTTTAAATGAATCGACCCACTACCTTTGATAATTGAAATAAAAACGTTTAATAATTGTTTGGTTTATTTTTCCTGCCTTCGGCCACAGGTTCTCACTGACAGAACCATATTTGGCTCGCGAGCATAGGTTACTGAGTAGACCATGGAATACCTAAGTTTACACTAGTGCGTTTTTGTTTTAAAAAGCATAACTTTTGTCACAGTTGCGACCCGAGAGCGGACAGTGTTTGGCCACCTGGACTGAGAAGTTCCAGCTCTACTTCGCAAACTTGAGAGAGAGGGGCGAACCACAAGGGCCCAGGAGGGACACCACTGGAATCATCAAAAGAACTGAAGTGGTGTAAGCTGAGACTGGTAAGAGACAAAGTCAAAATTTTTGAAGAGGGATTAAATCATGATCATCAAGGGAACAATGTAGTGACTAGTACAGATAACTAGTCCAGACTAGTACAGATTACTCGTCTTGTGGGTTCAATTAATCCATGGTATTGTAGTGGTTGATAATCCAGGGTCTGGGTTATCAGACCCTGGATTAAAATATTTAAATATCTTAAATATCAGGGTCTGGATTATCAAATTTGTGAGCAAGTTGTGAGTGCTCACCTTTTTCAATTGAGGCGAAAATTGATCTCTCTAGAGACATCTAGAGTTATATAGGTGCGCCAAGGGAAAAACCACAGAAAAGAATAGTGACCATCATGAGGAAAATCTCATAAAAAAAAAAAAAGCTCAATATGATAAACAGATGTTTGGTCTGATGAAAAAAGCATATGGGAAAAAAATGTTTGAAGGGTATTGAAGAATAAATAAAATACCATGATTTCCCTTAAGAGGGAACTTTAAGTGTCATTAGGCTGACAGCGGTGCAAGACTCGATAGAAGAGGTTAGTAAAGAACAAAAAGTTGTTTGTTAGAACATATGTGTGTGGATTATAAGAAAACAATCATGTGCTGGTTGGGGGAGGCAGAGTGGAGAGAGAGAAAAAGAATGCAAAGATAACTAGCATATAGGGCGGTGGGGCCTGATGATAAAAAATGTAGTGAAAAGATAAAACCTACTGCACCAACACCTATTAACCCTCTGGGGTCTGAGGGTTTTTGGGTCCTTGAGATGTTCTGACATGCCCTGACATTTGTGCTTTTTTCAGTTGCTTATAAACATATTAATGGCAAAGGTATAATTAGTGAAGATACCTCATTTACTTCTCGAGTTATAGCCATTTTAGTAAAATAGGCTCCTCCCACAACATTCTTTTTGTGCCCCCTAGCGACCATGAATCGAAATTTCAAGTTTGTTTCGATAATTATTGATCTTCAGACTCCAGTGAACAATTCTGCACTGGTTTGGTTTGGCTGCACGCCCCTTTTCTGAAATGACCCTATTACAGCCATCCAAATGCAAAAGTTCAACTTTTTTTTGATAAGTATTGATCTAGAGCAGGGGTGGGGAACCTTTTTCCTATAAAGGGCCATTTACAATTTTTTTACATTCTTTAAGGGCCATTGTAATGAGCAGGGGCGTTTCTAGGTTTTAAAAACATCAGGGGCTGAGCCCGAAACATCAGGGGCTGGGGGTGGGTAACAAGATAACATGATTCGATACAGAGAATAATGTATATTTTAGGCCTATATGCAGGCAGACTGGTTAAAAAATTCAGTCCTGGCACTGTAACCACACCAGGCCATACTACCACACAGACACACACATTCAAATGTGAGGTAGTTAGGGGGGTTCGGGGGCATGCTCCCCCGAGAAAATTTTGATTTCTCAGACCTACATATGTGCATTTTAAGGTGTTTGACGGCCAACATTTTTTGATAACAATAGCTTTAAAAGCATGTCAGTGGGCAGTAGCATAAATTATTTGTCAAGCAGATAACAGATTCTTAAACATGAGAATGAGGATAAATGTTGAAATGAATGATCCACACTATAAAATGGAAATGCAGAATGTTTCTGCTTATTGTTGACAATACACAATCACATATTCCAAACAGGAATGGCCTTAAATGAGAAATCTTTCAAGGATTATTTTGCATAGATGTAAACTTTTTAGCATTAAAGATTGGTTTCAGCAACTTATTTCTTTCTTGTGTTAATGAATGTTTTTGGCACTATTAAATCAGTTCAATTAAATTTCAATTGTTCACTCATAAAGACAGTCACTTGTCACCATTACTGGCCTAATGATGCAAGTTGTGCAAACACAGACAAGCGGAGTGATAGAAACTGTGAAAAGGCTGATGCTGGTGAATTATTCGAACACGTTCGAGGACCTTATATATAGGCTACATATCAGAGTTAAATAGGAATACATTGTAATAATGTTAATCAAGCAGACTAAATCACACGACTGCGCAGCAATATTTAAGCTCATTATACAAAGGAAATAATACAGATCTAGACAAATTGGGTTGCTTATAGTTAAAAGAATGTCATGAACGATCATTTAGGCTAGATGTAGGCCTATTTTTCACATTTTTGGTCACAAAATATTTAGTCAGTTTTGATGACTTTGCAATATTGATAAAATGTTAGAATATTAATAATGAAAATTGAGTAGGGCTACGCCAAAATGTGTAACATTTATGTAGCCTACAAAGGAATACAAAAGCCCCGACATAGAGTTTTGACGCAGCTTTAATCTCCCTTTTGGTTATTTCAATAGCCTACTTAATTGACGACAGAACACGACGTTACATGCTAGTTTATTTTGCGTGATACAGGGCGCGCCGCATTTGCGCGTGATTGAGCCGCGAGCAAACGGCTGGCACGACGTAAGTAAGTTCGTTTTTCTGAGTTTTACTGACATATAGCCTGACAACATCTGGTGTGACTGAAGACTGTGCGGCGGTGCTGACTGCGTTATTTTTTTGAAACCGGTGCGGCGCGCGCGCCCCCGAAGTTCATCCGTGAGAAACTTGAAACCGGTGCTTGAACTTGAACTCAGGTGACTCATTAACACTCGCGCTACTGTCCACGCCCTGCTCTCACGGCTCGTGGACTTGTGCTGCTTGCCACTTTGCCTAATAATAATTATCAATAAATTAAATTTTTTGAGATTCGGGGCTATAAAAAAAACATCCGGGGCTTGTCGCCGGCGATACCTCCGACCTCAGGGGGTTAACCCTTTTCCTGTTCTGTCTGTTTCAACACGACCACCCTATCTGTATCCTGTGGCTGAGCTGCAAGTGCTGAAAATGGATCCAGACCTTGACTGCTCTCCTCTACGGCGACAAGCGCAAGCCCAAGGAGGTGACAAAGTGATGTTTCCCCAAGAGCTCCATCACCGGAACCGAAAGATGAGGGAGCAGCAGGGGAGACTGAGAGAACTCTCACAAGGTCAACTCCAACTGAACGCTCAGATAAGTAGACTCGACCGAAAACTGAAGAGACAATGAGAATTGGATTGAGGTCCCAAATGAGAGAAGAGATGAGAAAAAAAGTTTCAACTCCCAATGATTGAAGTTGGACCGGAAGGTTCAATGCTGGTCTACAGACCGTGGACTGAAAAAGAAATAAACCGAGCCATGGCCCATTTGCCTAAACCAAATGACTCAGGTGAGAATTTGCTGAGGCACTAACTATTTTCTGTCAAGAATTTAGTCCCACCATACAGGAACTGAGGCGACTGTTATCTGTGAGTCTGGGAGCGAGCGACGGGCATAAAGTGAGTGGCAGAGTGCCAACAGCGGACAGCAAGCGGAAGCATCTGGACTGGAATCATAGAGCGAATGAGGGCTGACGAAAGAGGAAGAGGGAAAATAAGAGAATGGGTAAACCGTAAAGGCTGCTACATCTGCAAATCTGAGGATCATGATATGAGAGACTGTAAAACATGTAAACTGTGTAAAGAAGAAGGACATTGGGCGACCAACTGTCCTAACAGCAAAAAGGCCGACTGAGAGAGAGGAGAAGGAGAGCAGGAAGGAGGGGGTCTGGATGGGCAGCCAGCAGCTACAGATAAGGGAAGTAAACACTCCTTAATCTCACACACGCACACATAAACTGATTCTTTGGCTCTCTGCAATGAAGGAAATGCTTTGATTTGCAATGTTTCTTTTTTGTCTGATGCCATATGGCAATAGTGTAAAGATGATAGCTTTCTTAAAATACCCAAATATCCCCTTATAGTGGAGGGAACATTGGTATTGTTTACCGTAGATAGCGGTGCAAGCAGATGTGCTATATGACCATGTGATTTGCAGTGTTCACCGAGACTGTCTGATGATATTCACCTGTCCTTTTCTGCATCAGGTCATCAAATTACTGATAGGTTCACTAAACCTCTAATTTGTGAGACAAAGTCAGGGCGTACATATTATGTCTCCAAAATGTCCTATTCCATTGATAGGATGAGCTTTAATGTGTAGTTTGGGCCTGAAATTATATAAATAGTTGAAAACGAAAAAAGTTGTATGTTAGAAACTCCAATTTGGGCTTCATTAATGTGTAAAGGCAAAGGACAGGGTTGAATTACAAAATGTATATATTATGACTCTGACTGACTTACACTGCACATCACATGTCGTGGTTGAGACTGAGAGAGATGAAAACTTTGAAGAAAAATGGTTGGCAGAACCGATCAGTGATAACGTCTCGGGTTACGACTGTAACCCTTGTTCCCTGACAAAGGGAATTGTTCGAATGACACTTTGGGGGAGCGTAGCGCCTCTGAAGCATTAATGAAACTAAGCCAGTCTTGATTGGTGTTGCGTCATGACCATAACGTGTGACGGCATATGCGGAAGCTACAAAAAAGGACGCCGGCACACAACAGAGTAGGGCTGGGCGGTATGACGGTATATATCGTTACCACGGAAGAAAATGTCAACCGTAACAGATTTTTTTAATTCTGTGTATACCGCGACATGTAAATAAGTGGCCATGGTTAACTCACGCGTAGCGTGCGTGAGACTGAGACACTGAGATTTGTCAAAGAAACATGGGGAAAGCAGACCAAGAGGATCCACAAAGGAATTACGTTTTCTAAAGGTTTGTTGTTGATGTGATATTTTCGGGAAAAAAGGCACAGCAGTCTAGAGCAGTGCAGCATCCGTAGACTACAGGAGTGCACGTTTGCAAAAGCATGAAGCTTACTTGACAACAACGGTTCATGTCAAAATCGTAACGAATAGAAATAACCTTAAATAAAGTATAGTTATCTGCATCTTTTCGTCTCTTATGTATCAGGGATGTAGTGGAGGCTAAACGCACGTAAACGCCGTTTACGCACCTCCCAAAATTCGGAAATAGCGTTTGCCCACCTCCAAAGTGCGTTTATCAACCTCAAATTGCGTTTATCCACCTCTAAATTTCACGTTATTTGAGCGGACTTTGCTTTTCCAGTGCGTGATCGCCGATCGGTACATGATTCGAGCACTTGGGCCGTTAATGACAGAGCAGAACGTTGAGCAGAGAGCGCAGCGCGCCGACACACACACACACACACACGGAAACACTGATCCACATTTTTCTGATAGACCAAACAACTAATCAATTAATCGAGGAAATATTCAACAGATTAATCGACTAGGAAAATAACACCAAATCCCTATCATTATTTTCAAGTGCATTGCATTGGAAGCCCTGGGTATAAGCCTCCCTCTCTATCTCTCTTAAATATTTTTGTTCTCTCTGTTTTGTCATTTAGTAAACTTTATAGATTTCAACCATATTATTCCTTCTTGAGTCTCTTTAACAAGAACTTCGATTAATGTATGAATTGAATAGTGATTTTGTGACCTATGATGAGGGAACAACCAGTGATACCCTTGGAAGTACCATCAAATGATAGCCTATAGCGATGTCATCAGGATACACATACACCGGTAGGCAGTGGCCCACCTTACCGGGTGATCAAGTTGTGGTCCACCAGAATTTATAGTTTACCCACCTCTTTTTTTACCACTACACCACTGTTATGTATAGTTACTTTTTAAACACCAAAATCGCATTCAGCATGACACGCAAGCGGTTGCCGCGGTAATGAACAACCTTCTTGTTAAAGCGAATGTATAATCCTGTATCTGAGGCAAAATTACTAAATATGCAGCACAAATTATATATTTCTTACTCCAAAAAACTGGCCACTGAACCAGCTGATAAAATCTTCCTTTGATTCGATACGTGATTACAACTTGATGTGCATCTACATCCTACATATAACAGGCCCCTGTCTAGGAGGCTGACTCCGCGACTGGGGGGTCTGCAAACGAGCAAAACTTTGTGCGAGTTTAGTTAACTGTTCTTGTTGGCATTTAAGATTCCCTCAACTAAGCCAACTCAGAATTCCCAGGTGAACTACTCACGTCGGTAAATGGATTCCCTTGCACCCCATATTGCATCCCATGAGCAGAGGGAACAGAGTGACTTCGGGCCCTTGTGCTTCCTGGCATACCCTCCCTCTCCCATCTAAGGGCTTCGCTACGAATCTCCAACAAAGTTAACGTAGGTTGCTGACGTATCAACTGTTTTAATTCGCGACGGAGGGCGCTATCAAAAACATGTTCGACAAATTGGTCTCGCAGTAAAATATGTGAATTTGGCATACCGTGAGGAGACTGTTGTTTCACTTGCTCAAGGAGACCCATCAGGACAAGGGAGAACTCCAACAAGCTCTCCCCGTCCTGTTGCTTTCTCGAGAAAAAGGCCTCCTGCAATGAAACATATGACTGTGAGCAACCATACAATTCTCGCAAAGCTGAAATAATCCTCCCTGGTTCCCTACGCTCCACCTCTGGGCGGTACTTAATCTCTTCCCTTGCCTCCCCTTCTAAGTGGTCAAACAAATAAAACGCCTTATCGGTTTCAGAAAGGTGACGAACGCGCATACAAGCCTGGGCCTCCTCAACCCACTCCTCAATGCCAAGGCCAACCCTGCCATTGAATTTTGGGCACTTCCTATCTCGTGGTACAAAAACAAATCGTTCTGGTCGGGTGACATCAACATTAGCATTACTGGGTTGCGAAGAAACAGAAGGCCCAGGTACAGAAGGGGGTGCATCAACAGGACCTGGGGGCACAGGGAGCCGCTCCTGACGCAACCGCTCATTGTCTGCTCTAAGCAGATCAATCATTTCCCTCAATTCTTGTAATTCTTCTTCCATACTTCAACTACAGGGGTACTTACCAATGAAAGAAGAATAAGCCCACTATAAGGGCTAGAATTAATACACAAGACGTGCACTGCTGTTCTGCTGCCACTCCTCAGAAAAGTCAATCCTAGAATACAGGTAAAAAACGAAAAGGGAGAGAAAGAGAAAAAAAGAAAAGAAAACACAAACAAAAAAACAAAACTGTATACACACCCACGTCTCTGTCTTAAAGTGGAGACCCTGCCGACTGCGCCAGATTGTGGCGAGGTGGTGGAAGGGCAAGTTACACTTATGAGAAAAGTATAACAGAATAAAGATCTGAATACAAAAATACTTTATTTTCACAATAATAATTATTTTAAATATATAAAAAGCTATTGACTCAGGAGGAACAAGAATTTCGGTGTGCACCAAAACAGAAAACAAAAAAACACTTTCAGGCTGAGGCTTACCAGTAGGGAGCTAGCTGGGCAGTGAGTATCCTAAGACCACACCACTCACCAAACTCCACTCCACACAAACACTCACTCTCACACTTGCTAAGTGAAAGAACGCAGGTGCCAACGGCAAAACACTCGGTGAAGGAAACACCACCACCAAAAAGGGCACAAACAGCTAGCTTCCCTACACCGGGGGCCTTCAGCTTCTGAAAGAAACACAAAAACACAATACAATTTCACAATTAGCTGCAGACACATGCATCAACAAATTATAGTAGAACAAATTCTAACTATAAAAGAGGCCAACACTTGGCAAATTACTGGCCACAAAAGTTAAGCCGGCTAGTGTTTCCCAAGGAGTTCACATCAGATTGCCATTTCAGCATAAACATTAGAGCAGCCAAATGCTATGTAAAACAGAAAAATAAAGTGAAATAATACAAAATGAAAACAATTAATTGAATCACAGAAAACAAATCCAAAACAGAAATGTAGCTCACTTTTCACAGTCCTTAAGAAAAGGACTGATCAAAGAGCAAAATAACCAAACTGCTGGTGGCAATATAACCAAAAGGTAAGGGCTAAATTACACTATTGATAGTACGTCTCACATTGAATGACGGCTCTGAGACTGGCCACTCACTTAGTCCACCAGCATTGGCTTAAAGAAATCTTCAAAGACAAAATGAACTAACGAAAAAAACAAAGTAATGTATCAAAAAATAATAATAAAATGGTCACATAGTGGTATTAATGGCAGCAGAACAAACAGCAGTCTTAACGACGCTGTCTATAGAGCATTTGCCCCGCAGTCCACCGAGATGAACCGCTCACAAACAGATTGACGCACTACAGAAAACAAACAATTAATGAATAAATGAATAAATGAATTTAAAAGCACCCACCTCATAATAATCAAGTGGTTAAATTTACCTACCCAATGGTAAATCGCTAGACCCACAGAATACTCAGTTACTCACAGCCTCGTTCATAATAGGCAAACCGCAAATGTACCGGTGTTCCATCTGGCCAAACACATAAGCTGCACTGTGATGAAAACATAGGTTACCGGGGATCAAACCAGAATTAACAGTAGTCCGTTAGAATTAACATACCTGTGATGAGGACAGCCTGCACCCAAAAACAACGTTGCACAAATCCGGACCCTAGTCTGGCTAAAACATATACATTCCCACTTTAATAGTGCATGTGTACTAGCAGCAACATTAGCCAAACAGCTAGGTACATACCTCCAGCAGAGATGCGCGCGCACCCAAACAGAAGCGATAGTGACAATGACGCATACCCAGGTGGACTGAACTCCGCCTTAAATAGGCCAGGGATGGGTGCCACACCCATCACTCACCACAAATAATAGGGTGGGATCTTAACCCGCCTTGCCACAATCGACACTCAAATTAACCAATCGCATTTTACTGATGCAAGAGATGCGCCCGTGCACACGCACTGAGAGGGAGCACGGTGTGTCAGTGTTCACCGGGCTATGGTAAAATAATGACACAGTTACAAGGTGTGTATAATTTAAACTACTTAGTCAACACTAACAGTAGCTGCTGTTCGGTTTTCATACTGCTGCTCTCCTTCTAGTCACTTCTGAACTTGATGAACTTGACACTTCTGAACTTCTGTCAGGACCACTATCGTCATAGATGATTGACAATTAGCATACAATTTGGATTGGCGGTATGGTTCCGTTCTGGGCGAGAACTCCCTGCGCATCCATGCAGCCTAGCATGGATAAGAGCAGGGAGAGCAGCAATAACCCCCCAAAAC
>FLSR01000550.1:8268-42975 GCA_900092035.1 Leuciscus waleckii
TTGCAGTTTAACTTACTTCCGTGTTGGTTTCAAGAGAGAGACGGGGAGGTTGCCGCTTGGACAGTACATACAGTCAATAATAATTGTATCCATTTATCATTACAGCTTCAGTTCTGTCTTCAGTTCCTATAGCAGGAATTATGATGTTGTTCTGCTGACTGCTGGTGTGATTTACTATAAAAGTAGTAACTCTATGTGAAACGTGAGATGTTTTTATTGAATGCGTAATCTATTAAAGGCAATTAACAAATTATATAATAACATTAAATAAAAAGTGTCTTTAATATGTTTTATTTTAATATAATAGCATTAAATAAAAAGTGAATTTAATATGTTTTATTTTGTTAAATTGTAGGACTTTTGGTTAATCAGACCAATAAGTGACTTTTAACTACAGCTCTTCCTTTGTATTGTACAAATGTGGCATTAAATGTCTAGAAATTTATGAAATTGATCCGAGATCAGGTAAAAATCATGTGGACAACCACTGGTTCATGGGTTCACAGAGATCATCGCCCCCTAGCGGCAAACCATCGACATTTCCGAACAGTTATGACGTAACGGATCCTCTTACTGAAATCATGTGACTTTGGCTTTCTGATTGTTTCGCAACAAATTATTAAAAAAATTTTCGAAAGTGCCCATCATTATTTCATATTTGTTCTTCAGCTCATCCTCTGTGAGACTAGCAGCTGTATTTATAGCGCACTGTCTCGGGTAAAAGTAGAGAGATGTGATTTTCTGCTTTAGAGAATTTTCTATTTATATAAACAGGTGTAGACCAAGTGATGGAGAACGTGATTTTATAAATTACTTTTTACTTTATTTATTACTTTTATAAAGTTTCCATGTGTTAATGTTAAGCAAAATATAAAACATTTAGTTAAGCTTCTGGATGCTGTGTATTTGTGCACCATTAAATTAAACTAATACACAGCAACACAACTGCAGACTAAACAATAGTACTTATTATATTGCATGTGTAAAAGAAAGAAAGAAAGAAAGAAAGAAAGAAAGAAAGAAAGAAAGAAAGAAAGAAAGATTAGATGAGTCAGAAGAAAAACATCCTGGCAGAGATGCTGTATTTGATCACTGTTTTGATCAATTTTCATACACGCCCTCCTCTGATTTCTGCAAGAAAAAATATACACTCAATCAATATACAGTCATTTTAATTGATTGTAGCTTATGACCTAACCTGGGTATCGCCCATCATTTGCATAAGTTTGATCTCTTGTTGATCACAGTCACTGTCCCGTATCGGCAGAAGTCATCAGCCTATCCAAATGAATGATGTTCGATCGCTTTGTCACTGATAATCACACACTTGTAACTAGTGGGCTTATTCAGAGCTTTGCGTCTATGAGAATCTTATTTACTAATAAATCTGCAACACTTATGTGTGGTGAAAGGATACTTTGCGATTTTGTGCTAAAAAAATTAAAAAGTGAATCCAGACTTAATTTGACCCAATTGCACTGTGTGCCATTCACCATGTAGAAAATAATACTTGTGTGAATAAGTGACTGATTTCAGCCCAGTTACTAATGTTGGGGGCGGGACTTCAGATTCTAGAGAGCATTTGATAGGACAGCAAATCTGATGTGAAGCTGAAGTGCAGTGATGTCTTCAAAAATCATTGATTAATATTGGCAGAAGTGAGAGATGGTAAGTTTTGAACTTATATCATCTAAATGTGAATCTTGTCATTGTTTTGGAGCACACTAGCTTTAAAGAGTTAGTTCACCCCACAAATGAAAATTCTGTAATTTACTAACCTTCAAATTGTTCTAAACCTGTATGAGCTACTGTCTTCTGTGAATACAAAAGAAGATATTTAAAAATATGTTGGTAACCAGACAGTTGATGGACCCCATTATAGACTAGCCTGCCATTATAGCACAAAATAAAAATACTATGGAAGTAATGGGGACCAGAAACTGTTTAGTTATTGTTCCAACATTCTTCAAAATATATATTTTTGTGTTGATTTCTACTTGTGATTTTGCACATGCAGCAAAGTCAGATTGATTAGAGGGTATTGCAACGTTATCTCATGATCAATTTGTAAGAATTCATAAAAGGTCGCTAATTCGTAGGAATGAGATCAGGTTGGGTATATTGATGGACGCCATCAAACCGCATAAGGATGACTTTTTGGTGGGTTATATATATAATATAATATATATATATATATATATATATTTATTTTATTTTTATTTATTTTTTGCCAGTTTGAGCACACACAACAGGAACGAGCGCAGTCGACAATGGAAATTGGCAAATTTTTTTATTTATTTTTTTATGCTTTAGTAGAGTGAAAAAGTTACATCTCCTTTAAATGATGAAATATAATGATCTCTACTCACCGTGGACAGAAACATTGAATGCTTTTGATGTCAGTTTCAGTCCATTCAACTCTAGATCATAAACTCCGGTATGTTCAGTTCTGATGTTTGTGATGGTCAGAGATCCAGTTTGATCGTCCAGCTTCAGTCTGTGTCTGAATCTCCCATCAAGAACATCATCATATGTGGAGAAGATTTGCTTGTCTTTGTTGATTTTAGCTATGAGAGTGTTTTCTTTTCCAAATGTCCACAGTATGTCGTCGTCTTCGTGTATTTCAGTAACATCAGTGTTTAGAGTAACAGAATCTCCCTCCATCACTGACACTGAATCACCAAACACACCTGGAGAACAAACAAATTTACACAGATTAAGGTTTCTGATGGTTTGCAAAGCCTGAAATATCAACTGTCTTTACATGTGCTACTGTAAACCTCTAACCGCTACCGTTAAAGAGAGATTGTCTGAATCAAGCAGTGAGAGAAAACATTGCAGTAGTGCTTTTGAATAGCTTATGAATTAATATAATAATGTTAAAAAATAAAAATATTTACAGTATCAATTAATGTACTAATACAGCAGCATCATTTATGGAAAAAAAGGAGAGATAATTAGCCTGGTCAACCAGACTCTCATACATTGAGTACATAAATCATACTGAAGGAAAACGAAAATTTAGCGGAAGTACGTAGGAGGGCGGAGCCAGTCTAGAGATAATGGCTTAATGCTACTATTCTTATGCAAGACTTATTATTATTATTATTATTATTATCATTATTATCATTATTATTATTCATAGTTGTACATACTTGTATTCATACTTGTACAGATGTACCATAAATATTAAACAAGCAAATGATCCAACAAGCTGTAATACATTGGATTGTCATTCTAAATATTACAGGCTATTTAATATAGTAAAAAACATAAATACATTAATTACAGATATGAACTCAAAGCGGACAGGTTTCCAAAAACAACATATCATATACACCTTCATAAAGGAGTTTACTTTTAAGATTAACTTTGACCCTGTTCTTTAATGTGAAGGAACGCAATTCAGAATCAATGTATAAAGTTACATATTTATTAAAAACAAATCCTGATAATTATTGCAGATTGAATGTGCAAGTTTATTTGTGGATACACTTCTGATGTGAATCCATTAAAAATGTATTTGAAGATTAAGAAAACAGAGATTTACAAAATATATGTACATTCACTGTAGAGATGCAGAGACATTTCCCAATATTCGTGATTCGTCTGGTACATAACAGCGGATGAAAATAATTTCATTTGAACAGTAGTAAAATGTTTTTATAACCTACAGATTAGATGTTGTTCAGTCTGATCTTATAAAAATACCTGCTAAACACAGCAGAAGTGTTGATGTGGTGTGAATCCTCCCACGACACAGTTTGACCCTCCTAGTTTCACAACCCCACATTTTCATGATGTACTATTATAGTTCATCTCAACTTGAACTGTTCTTAATAGTCAATATATTCCTTATTTTTGTCATTTAACTTGCTTTTTGTAAGGTACAAAAGCTTTCAAATGGTACCTTATTTAGGGGGTGCATATTAGTACGTATTAGGCGCTTTCACACCAGGTAGTTCTAGAAACTAGTTCCCCGAGAACTAAATGTTCGCAAAGCTATAGGGCAATTGGCACCCAATCCAAAAGGGTGGTTCCCTGCGCTTGTTGTTGTGACTTTTATTTTGACAGCGCTGAGAACACCAGAGCCTGAACACAGCACTCTTATTCTCCGTCTTTAGTTTACAATCTGTTTAACAGCCATGACTAATACGTTATTATTAGATAGAACTGTTATACAAAGAAAGTAGACAGTATATGAAAAAGTCTTAGTATTTGCTGTGTGGTTGATATCCAGTGTCGCTAACTGATCATGTTTCGTTTGGTCCCCTCAACGTTGCGTTGGATTTCCTCTTATAGTTATAAGATTGAGAGGTCGATTTATCACTGTTTTCCGTGTTCATAGAGTTAGTTAGTGTTGTAAATATATAGGCTACAAACTGTGGCTGAATCTGAAAACCTAGACAGTCCCTGCCCTGTAGACTATGACTTAGCAGACAGCGTTTACATATAAAGATACCTCACCACTGATTTCAGACAGGCTTCTGAGGCAGCATAATAGTTTAATGATCTACAACAAAATAGAGAGAGCTTTGGTGACAACAAATTGAATATTTGATCACTACAATATAACTTCTCACTAGAAATGTCATCAAAAGAGGGAAATGTTGGTCAAAATATACACTTTACACACAAACTGACCTCCGACCTCAAATTTCAAACGCAATCTTTATTTAACTGTCACAGAATGGAATGCACAGGATTGTGGGATATCAAAGGCAGTAAAGGATACATCAATGCTGCCTTCAATAATCAATCAGATGAAGGTCTCCTGATGGATGTGGATCGATCATTGGATTCGGGCCTTGTTACCTTCCTACCTCCCTATCCTGTCTGTAATTTTTCAAATTTCGGATGCAGCCTGTGTGTTTGCACCAAGTGATCTTGGCGACCTTCCTGTCTCTCTCCTGAATCCAACACAGAAGTGACTAAAACAGCAATTCATTGTCTGGCCACTAGGGACAGGCTCCAAAAGAGAGCCAACCCACAACCCCCCCATGTTAAAATGTCCAACTTTATGGCAGAAAATTTCAGTTTAAAATTCTGAACAGAGACTGAATACAAAGTTAGTAGATTTCACAATATTCATGATTAATTTCACACATAACAGTAGATGAAAATAATCTCATTTGAACAGATACTGTCAGGAAAAAAGGTACAAAAGCTGTGACTGGAGCGAGACCCTTTCACTTATTAATCCCTAAAGGATGCCTATTAGTATCTTAAGGGTACATATTAGTACTTAAGTTATTATATTACTTTTGAAAGTGTGTCACCTCAGTGACAGCTTTTGTACCTTTTTTCTGAGTGTGCAGCAGCCGCTGTATCACCATCAAAAAAACAACAAAAAACATAAAAATGTTTTTGTAACTTACCAATCAAACGGCACCAGCACAGACAGAACAAAACGCATGTGAAAAACGTGTGAAACATTTTAATCAGTAGTTCAGTGTGTGATGAAACTATCTGCTGAAAACACTGTATATGTGTCTATATGTGAATCCCCCCACAACACAGTTTGATCCTCCTAGTTTCACACGCTGCATTTGCATACACTCTCAGAAAAAAAAGTACAAAAGCTGTCGCTGTGGTGGTACCTTTTCAAAAGGTACACTTTTGTACCTAAAGAGTACATATTAGTCCCTCAAAGGTACATATTACTAATATGTAGCCTACATTTGAGGGACTAATATGTACTCTTTAGGTACAAAAGTGTACCTTTTGAAAAGGTACCACCACAGCGACAGCTTTTGTACTTTTTTTTCTCACCAGAAACACAGACTCTATAAACTACAGATCATCAGAATTATAAAGAGCTTCAGTGTTTCTGTCATTAGTAAGTGTAATTTAGTCTTTCACTGCATTTTCTTTAAAGGTGCCATTTTTTGCCCCTTTTCACAAGATTTATATAAATCTACTGTGTTCCCAGAATATGTCTTTGACATTTCAGCTCAAAATACCCCACAGATCAGGTATTGCAGCTGATTAAATTTGCCCTTTTTTGGGTTGAGCAAAAACGCGCCATTTTCGCGTGTGTCCCTTTAAATGTAAATGAGCTGCTGCTCCTCGCCTCCGTTCAGAAGAGTGTCGATCCTCTACACGGATACTCCAGCAATGACAAAACACGCAAATAATCTCACTTATCCAAAATCTCAGAGATAACCAGTAGTGAGTGCAGCCTTACAGAGAGACTCAGGAAGAGGTTTAACTTTTAGACGCACATGGACATTTCTGAATGGTTAGTGGATACATTTATGTAGTTGTTGTGGAGTTACATTGATTCATCTCATCGAATTACATGTACCGCCAAGTTGACGTCAATTTTCACGTTTTCTGGATTGGTAGATGCACCGGGGACCAGATTATAGCACTGAATAAATGATATTTACCCTCAGGTGGGCACCCTCCTTCCTTGGGGTTTTCGTTGATAGGCCCACGACTCCTCTAAAGGGCTCAAAAGCAACAACTGGTGTCCCAGGTGGGCTCCCCTCTACTTTTACCTCTCTTGGTCATTTTGTGGCCCATTTGGGATTCTTCCGATTTAGCCACAGCCAGTTTCTGCTTTGCTCATCAGTCTCTGACAGTGACCCAACAGCTTGTCGGAGAGCTGTCCTCTGACCCCCAACCCCTTCAGTACCCCGGTTGTTGCTGTGGCAACAAGTACAGTTAAAGTACAGTTTATCTGGACTTCTTACACTTAATAATCGTAACACAGTGATTAAACCAGAGATTAAAGCAATGTTGGGCAGGTTAAGGCTTCTGAGCACAGCGAGGTGGAGGAGTTATACACACCGGCTAAAGGGAAGGAGGAAGCAAAGACTGGTGTACAAACTGCTCTCCGGTAAGCAGCCACTGTTCTGAAGCGGTGGAATACTTGACATTGAAATGCCGACCATACTACTTGCCTCGGGAGTTCACAGTTGTTTATGTGGCTGTTTACATCTCCCCGAGTGCTAACGCTAGCATGGCTCTCGGGGAACTTCATGACCATATCTATGCGTTACAGAACAAACATCCAGAGGCTTTCTTGTGGTAGCAGGTGATTTTAAACATGTTAATTTGATGGATATGCATATTCTGTATACTAACAGACGGGAAGCATACAGAGCGGTGCCCCGCCCCCACCTGGGCTTCTCTGACCACATTTCCATCCTGCTGAATCCTGCTCATCGTCCTTTGCTGAAAGACACCAAGCCATTACGGTGTTGCCAAGTGGAGCTGACTTCATGCTCCAGGACTGCTTTGAGCGCACCAACTGTCAGATCTTCAGAGAAGCGGCAACCAGCGTTGGTGGGGTGGACCTGGAGGAATATACATCATCTGTTTGTGGCTACATCAGTAAATGTATTGATGATGTCACTACTACCAGGAAGATCACCATCTGTCCAAATCAGAAACCCTGGCTCAATGGAGAGGTGCAGTGTCTTCTGAAGGCACGGGACTTAGCCTTTAGGACAGGAGACACACTTACACTGAGAACGGCGAGGAGGGAATTAGAGGTCGGGATCAAGAGGGCAGAGGTTAAGTATGCACACAAAATACAGGGTCACTTTTCCACCAATGACCCCCGGAGCATGTGGAAGGTCATGAAGAGCATCCGTGATTACAGCAAAAGATATGCTGTTTGCCCTCAGGATCCATCACTTTTCAATGCCCTGAATACATTTTAGGCCTGCTTTGAGACATCCAATCCCTCTATCTTCTCTGGACTCACACTCCATCCAGGTGAACTGCCTTTCAGTGTGTCCGCTGAGGATGTGAGGAGGACCTTGCTGAGAATTAACACACGCAAAGCAGCAGATCCGGATAATATCCCAGGCAGGGCTCTGAAAGACTGTGCTCTTGAACTGGATGGGGTGCTGACTGGCATCTTTAACACCTCTCTCTCCCAGGCTGTGGCGCCAGTGTGTCTCAAGACATCTACTATCATCCCGTACCCAAAAGCTTGGCGTGACGTGCATGAATAACTAACATCCAGTGGCTTTCACTCCGATAATTATGAAATGCTTTGAAAGGCTGGTTATGGCCCACATGAAGGATACCATCAACTTAATGTGGACCCCCATCAGTGTGCTTACAGGGAGAACCGGTCTGCATCGGATGCAGTTTCATCGGTCATCCACTCTTCTCTCACTCATCTGGAGAGCAGGGACACCTATGTTAGGCTGCTCTTCCTGGACTTCAGTTCGGCCTTTAATACAATTATTCCACAGACTATAGTTAATAAACTGCTGCTACTTGGATTTAAACCATCACTTTGTAACTGGGTCCATGACTTTTTAATGAACAGGCCACAGACTGTCAAAGTCCATGGCATTTCATCTTTGTCTATCATCCTTAACACCGGCTCCCCCCAGGGATGTGTCCTGCTCGGCTAAATATCCGGGCAGTCATATTGTGAAGTTTGCTGATGACACGGCTGTGGTGGGATTGATATCCCACGATGACGAGTCCTTTTACAGACAGGAGGTGGAAGAACTTGTGGACTGGTGCAGAGCAAACAACCTCTGCATTAATGTGGGAAGACCAAGGAAATGGTCATGGACTTTAGGAGGAGAGGTTACACCTCCTCTCCCCTCTTCATCGGAGGAGCGGCTGTGGAAATGGTATTGAGCTTCAAGTATCTTGGAATACACATTTCCAATGATTTAACATGGGTCATCAACACAGCCAGCATTATAAAAAAGGCCCAACAACGCCTTTATTTTCTTAGGAGGTTGAAGCGGACTGGTCTCAGCACTCCTGTTCTGTTAGCTTTTTACTGGTGTGTGGTGGTAACCTTTTCCAGCACTGCCTGGTATGGAAACTGTTCTGCTGCTGACAAGAAGAAATTGCAGAGGGTGGTCAAATCTGCCCAAAAAATAACTTCTAACAGCCTTCCCTCTGTTGAGGACATTTACACCAGCAGGTGCAGAAGCAGAGCATCCTGTATTATGAAGGATCCCACTCACCCTGCAAATGAACTCTTCGATCTCTCCCCTCAGGAAGCGTAAAAAAACAGAACTAAAAGACTCAAATGCAGCTTCTTTCCAGAGGCTGTGAGACTCATGAATTCCCTGCCTTAGGGGTTATCTCTCCTTATAATTTATACCTCTTATTCACTGTGTCATAAGTATGCTCTGGTTTATATGTGAATTTGACACACTGCTTTTAAAAACTTCCTGCTTTTGAAAAGTTTTTCTAAATTTAGTATATAATACTATGTCTTACTATGTGTTATATTGTATATTATTTATCTTTTTTATTACGCTGCTGGTCCTGAGTACATATTTCGTTCTCATGTGTCAACATGTACAGAATGACAATAAAATACCTTGAACCTTGAAGTTAATGAGGAAGTAAAGCAGCTCACCTGACTAATGTTCACTCATCTGGATTAAACTGTTGGGTTACTGTTTCCCAACATGTTCATGGTTTCTCGTCAATTGTAACCTCCCATGGCACAGTTTATTCCACAATGAACATGGACTTTTGTTGACCACAGGATCAGGTCCGGCCTGTAGTTAGTTGTGGTTATCTCAGGCGGAAAACTGAGCTTCTGGTTTAGATCAACTTGCATTTTCCAGTCCCGGGCAGCGTCCAGCAGGGTCGATTACATTTTTGCAGTTGGCTTCCATAGACTGTAAAAAAATATGGATGACGCCCCTTCACTCTTTTCCATTGGTGAAAAGTGAAGCCGCCAAAGTCCTAATATAGCGCTGACATCTTGCACTGATTTGGGACCTGATTCTGCTCAGTAGTGAGCCTGAAGTTTAGCCGTGATATCAAGGTCCCCCACTCAATCCACCACAAACCGTTAGTGCAAAGTTTATTGCAGAGCAACTCCTTGTGTCACTGTCAAATAAACAGTTATGGAGATGTAGAAATTAAAGTTGAAGCTCCAATCTCCTCCTAAAAAATCCCCCAAAAAGTTTGTTGGACTACTTCATTTAGAGAACCTGTCAATCATGACGTCACATTCCCGTTTTTATAGCATCAAATAAATAAATAAGACAAACTTATTTAAAAAAAATATCACTTAAACTTAAATCAGCATGATAAAAACTACCTAAAATGACAGAAAACATTTTATTTTATTGAATAAACATTTATTGAAGTGTAATTTGATTGTTTAGTTTCCATCGCGTCCATTAGACTTCATGGGGAGGGCGGGGTTTATGACCTATACTGGGACCAGCCACCAGGGGGCGATCGAGACACTTTGGCTTCACTTTTTTGGACTTGCGCGACACGCTTGTTGGCTTCACTGGAAGTTGTCCCGCTCTTATGAAGGCAGGGGATTTTGAGAATCCATGCTTTGGAGGAGGAAGGGCATTGGTGGAGGTTCTCCTTCCTTCCAGGATAATCGCCAGTTGTCCCAGGACCTGATTGTGCCTCCAGGTGTAACGGGCCGGCCTTGGGAAAGATCTGTCTCAGCTCGTCTCAGTTGACGAGGATCTGCCTTAGCATTGCAGGGGTTTAACAGAGAGGATAATGGATCTTCTTCAGTCCACTGGTTTATGTTCTTGGGTGTGGGAAGAACATCGTGGCTGTGATGATGAAGCTCAGTCTGTTCCCTTCCATCTACCAAAGATCCTTCCAGGTGAGCTTATGTTTCTCCAGGTTTTCCCAGTTAGTCCTCTGTCCCTGTTTGGGCTGTGAGAATGCCTTTGTGCATCTCTGCCTCCTCTTGCTGCCGGACCTCGGCTACTACCAGCTTTCTTCTCTGGGCTGATGTTGCCTTGTACCATATGGGTCGGCTTGTCCTGAGTCCAAAAAACCCTTTTCCCTGCTGCACCTGTCCTACAAAATACCCCCAACAGATTTTGGTTGCTGTATGGCCTCAGTCGATGTCCACTTTCTGACAGTTGCCAGTCTGAGAGCAGCAGCTTGTATTATATCTGTCACTTTAAAAGCTTCTTTTTTTTTTTTTTTTTTTTTTTTTTTGGTGGAGCTGATTCCTGGTTCTGCTATCTAAATCATGCTGTATGCATATGGCTTGTAGTATGCTTGCTATATATTATTTATCATCCATTGTGTGTACTTCTCACCATTTTCACTTACTGGATGATAGGTGGGGAAAAAAATCCCCCAGACTTGCATTAAAGGAGGGACCTGAGCTATATAGAGACAGCTGATTCCTGGTTCTGCTATCTAAATCATGCTGTATGCATATGGCTTGTAGTATGCTTGCTATATATTATTTATCATCCATTGTGTGTACTTTCACCATTTTCACTTACTGGATGATAGGTGGGGAAAAAAATCCCCCAGACTTGCATTAAAGGAGGGACCTGAGCTATATAGAGACAGAAGATCACAGAGACTCGAGGTCGGCTCGTTTGACCGATAAACAAACACAGAAAGAACCTTAGTATTATTGTTCCAGATGTAAAGTCTTATTTTGAACACTAGATGGCACTCTATACAGAGGCTGTTAGATTGAACTATTTCTACATTTAAACCCAACATATGAGTGAAATTCATTATATCACTCAATTCATGTGTAAAATTCAAAACAGTTGATAGAATATTTTGTGTGATGAAAAAGATCTCTACAACATTAAAATGTGAGTACAACACATACAAAAATAATCTGAATGACCCGTAAATGCCCATTTATTTAATGAATTTAAGGTTAAAGGTCGCCCTCTTTACCTGAATCCCACTTTATCAAACACATTCAGCCAAAGTGAGCCAGTAATATTTAAACACCTTACAAAAAAAACCCCACAAATTTTTAAACATTTTATTCTTTGCAGTGTTATAGTGTGTACAGTTTACATTTAGTGTTCAAGTTAGAAATGAACATCTGAATCTCAAAGGGTTATTCTATATTTCACCTTGAGCGAATTCTGCTTTGACATGTGGCCACACCCACCAGTGTCATATTGCATCGAACAATACTTTTTTATCTAAGTTTGGACCTTATTTGTTTACCTGTGAAAAAATAAAATAAAAAATGTATGGTTCTAAAAAAAAGTCTGTTAGCAGTGTTAGTTAGTTTCTTCTAAAAACTGATGAGAAAAAAAAATTAAAAAATTCATTATTAACAAACATCAAACATAAATTGTAAATCATACCTTGCATTTATTCTTAAGATACAGTGCTATGCATAAGTTTAGACACCCATGCTAAAGTTGAATAAAAAGGGAATAAAAAATCATATTTTGGAAATTGAACTTAATGCCTTAATTTAAAAAATTAGGAAAAATCCAACCTTTAAGGACACCAATTTTCTTTGTGATGAATAATGTATCGTAAATAAATAAATGTTCTTCCTTAAAATACAGGGTACATAAGTTTGGACACCCCTATGTTAATCCCATAGAGGCAGGCAGATTTTTATTTTTAAGTATTTTTTTGATTTTTTGTTTAGGATACTATGCATCCTGATAAATTTCCCTTTGCCTTTGGAATTAAAATAGCCCCACATCATCACATAGCCTTCACCATACCTAGAGATTGGCATGGGGTACTTTAAGATCATCTCTCAATGCAAATCAAACAAGCTATTAGGCTAACTGAAATAAAAACCATGCCAATCTCTAGGTATGGTGAAGGCTATGTGATGATGTGGGGCTATTTTAATTCCAAAGGCAAAGGGAAATTTATCAGGATGCATAGTATCCTAAACAAAAAATCAAAAAAATACTTAAAAATAAAAATCTGCCTGCCTCTATGGGATTAACATAGGGGTGTCCAAACTTAAAGGTTGGATTTTTCCAATGTTTTTTAAATAAGGCATTAAGTTCAATTTCCAAAAGATGATTTTTTATTCCTCTTTTTAGTCAACTTTAGCATGGGTGTCTAAACTTATGCATAGCACTGTAATTACCAAAACAATGGCAGAAAAAACAACAAAAAACAGGATGACCTTTATACGAAACAAAGGTATCAAGAATAGTTCTTCTTAGAAGGAAGTGTCACAGCTGAAAAAAAACGACTGAAACTGGCACTGCTGAACTGCACGATCACTGCATGAGTATATAAGATCATGATGCATATGCACACAAGGTATATATTTTCATATTTCAATATCTCTGTTTGATTTGAGACCTTTTTGTCAAACATCAGCATGGATGGGATCAGTATCACTGGTGTGTTGCAAAGTGGTTTCTCTGTGAGCAGAAGTCAAATGGTTTCATGTACGCAGGAATGGAAAAAAAACCCTTCAACCGCATGCTATTCACAGACACACTTTTCACACCTCAGAGAAGACGATCACAAACTGACATCAAACACAAACGTCCAGCAGCAGAAATGTGCTCGTGCACAACCTGTTCACCTACCCAGCAGATCAAACCACATTTCTGTACAGACATACATAATTGAGGTCCCAGCAAGGTGTCTGTTCCTTTAGTTTCATCTACATTTTGCACTGGAAGAGTAAAAAATTAAAACACACTATTGGATACTTATAATAACATAATTTATTTAAAGTCCTTGCTTTTCAAGGTTAAGTTTAATTTATATAGCGCCTTTACATTGCTTAAGGTTGCTTAGTAGATTACAAATATGCATATAATGCACACACATAAGGCCACATGCAGCCACATTATTGAAAATACATGTCAAACAGATGTTATGTTTTTAGCTGGGTCTTGAAAGTACACTAAATGTTATGGAGAGTGAGGGGTAGTGAGTTCCATAGGAGCAGTAACACAAAATGACCCTTCACCTTTGAAGTTTTTATGAGATCTTTTAATTAATCCATTGTTAGTTATTCTTTAAAGCCCATCTTTTAATTAATCCATGGTTAGTCATTCTTTAAAGCCCTTCAGGATGATCCTATTGCACGTCTGCTGTGATTTCCTGATGAAACATCCCAAATCCTTAAACTCAACCATTGACTAAGGGCCCCATCATACACACAATGCGACTCCAGGCGCGACGCAAGTGTGTTTTGCTAGTTTCAGCCCGATGCAGTTATCATTTACACGTCCTGCGCCACGTTGTTTAAATAGTAAATGCATTTGCGCCTATTTGTGCGCCCGTGGACGTGCTGGTCTGGTCTGTTGGCGCATTACTATTTTGAGGCAACTATTACTTTTTTTTTTTTTAAAGAGCGCTTTAGTAATGTGTGCCTATAGGCGGGTCCACAACGTGCGTAAACTTTTTTCCCCTTAGATGGTCTGCTTGTGCTTTATGAGACTCAAATTGGTTTATTGCACGTTACACTCAAACACACCCATTACTCATTGAGAGAATAGGGACAACCCTTTTAGACCATGCACCGGGAGTGCCGACCATTTTTCCCCTCGTTAAACTAGCAAAATGAATTCGGACGCCATAAGTGCACTCGCGCCGGCGCTTTAGCCCATGTGCTTAGATCATTAAAATAGGGCCCTTAGAGTCTGAGGCTGTTGCAGGAGGTTCCAGTGAAATGATCACAATCTGGGTCTTGTACTCAGAAAAGGACTGAAGTTTGATCAACTTCTCATTGCGATTGGTGCATAATCCACACATTCCTCCTCTTCAACTTTCTGTGAAGAAATGCATAAGACAAGATATAATAATAATAATAATAATAATAATACGTTCATAATACGTTTTTCAAAGTAACAAGACTTTTATAAACATCTGATGGTGCTGTTGTGTTTGAGATTTAGATCATTATAATATGGAAGCCCATTTCCACCACATAAGAAAAAAAATGCTCGGGTAAATCATAGTTAAGACACAAGTCAAAATTGTGACATAGAAAGTCGATATCACGACATTAAAAATTTAAAATTATGATATACCAAGTCAAAATTAGTATGTCATACTGCAATTTCGACAAAAAAGGCCACAATTTCAACTGTATGTGATATTTTTGACCTTTTTAAATCATAATTTTTATTTTTCATATCATAATTTTTATTTAGTATGTCACAATTTCGTCTTTTTGTCATAATTATGAATTACCAGACCATACATTTTTTCTTATGTGGTGGAAATGGGCTTCATTAAAGACAAAATTAAACACACGCACTGATCTACATCTGACTCTCTGCTGAAATTATACAAATACTCAATTTTAATGGTCTCACCAATTTCTGTGCGCTTCTGTTGTCGAATGTCGTCTCAGCATAAGTGATGGACTCATCTTCAACTGTCGCAACTGTTTGAACAATAATCAATGCATTAAAATCGCAAAATTCAATCTTAAAAAGATGGTTCTTCACAATATTTATGTTATTATTAGGGCTTTCAAACTTAAATAATAAATGTTTAACACTGCAGTTTTTAAAAACGGCATTAACAAATTGAATTTATCATTAGGCCTATAACTTTTTCCACAAACAAAGTTCCTTAAAAAAAATTCTTTACACATAAATCAAACCAAATGGGATGTTTGACAAAAGTAAAGTATTTTACATTCTTTGTGTTTAATCAGCTTTTAGGCTCAACAAGCACAACAAAAGTCATCATTCATTTAGATTTTAATTTGAGCACCAGCATGTAAAATTGAGAAAGCTTTTTAAATTTTTTTAACGCTGTGTTGATGCAGTTTGAGAAATGTGTTTTTGTTCGAGTGAGATGAGCGACGTTTATATAGAAATAGACATGCATTATGATATGAGTGTAATCTACAGAGAATAACTACACATATTAGTTTGGTTTTGTATAAAGTTCAACTAAAAAATTACGAGAATACTTTTAATTAAATTATCAAATCAGTCGACTGTTTAGAGCATATTTTCAAAATAGTATTTGTTATATTACTTATTTAAAAGCAGTAATACGTGCCTTCTTTCTCAATTGATCTACATTTCCCACAGATCCAGAAGATCCCAAATCCTGCAACAATCATCAGAGATCCAGCAGAGATCAACACTATCAGAGACACTGAGACTGGAGGAGGAGTAGACTGACCGTCCCGTTCTGTAATGATGAAGAAAGAAGTGAACGCATCAGTCTGATCTACAACAGAAGACAGAGATCAGGTCAGTAAACACACACATATATCATCAGTGCTGTGGTACCTGCACATGTGTGACAGAGTGTGTTGATGTCCAGATGTGTGGTCTGGTTGCTGATGGGATTGTTCAGCACACAGCTGTAGGTGTTTTTATCCTGATATTCCACCTCCAGAGGTAGAGAGAGACTGATGCTGAGATCACACACACTGATGCTGGACAATACACTGATTCCTGCGTACCAGGAGAGAGTCACATCACTCACATTCAACACTGAACACAGCAATGAACAATTTGATGATGACGAACATTGTGAAGAGTTACGATGATGACAGGAACAGGCAGACGAGCTGAGAAAACATGACAGAATAAACAGAAATATGTCACAACAATCAGTCTATTTTAGGTGTTGTGATTGTAGTTTGTGTGGAGTGAGTGTTTAGTGTGTTAACAGTCACTAAATGTTTCTGTCAGCTCAAACTATACAATTATTTAATCTATGATTGTATGTAAATAGAATATGTACATGTTTAGATAAATGACGTCTCTACTCACCATAGACTGAAACACTGAATGTTTTTGATGATTTTTTCGCTCCACTTATATCTAGTTGATAAACTCCAGTATGTTCAGTTCCGGTGTTTGTGATGGTCAGAGATCCAGTTTGATCGTCCAGCTTCAGTCTGTCTCTGAATCTCCTATCAGGAACATCATCATATGTGGAGAAGATTTGCTTCTTTTTATTCATTTTAGCTATCAGAGATGTTTCAGCTCCAAATTTCCACAGTATATCATCATCTTCATGTATTTCAGTATCATCAGTGTTTAGAGTAACAGAATCTCCCTCCATCACTGACACTGAATCACCAAACACACCTGGAGAACAAACAGATTTACACAGATTAAAGATTCTGAAGGTTATATTCAAAAATACTTAGCACTGATTGGATCACTTAACTACTGCACCAATAAGAACTAAATTAAATGTATATCTTATAGCTGTATATCACTGCAAGTGTAAAATGTCAACTGTCAACTGTATTTATAAACTGCTACTGTAACAGAGAGACCGAGATCAAGCAGACAGAGAAAACATTGCAGAAGCGCTTACGGATTACCTGAGACTGAATTCAAAGTTAGTAGATTTCACAATATTCATGATTCATCGATACATAACAGCAGTTGAAAATAATCTAATTTGAAAGTTTTACTCTGAAATAAATGTTTTTATAACTCACCGATCAGATTCCACCAGCATGGACAGAAAACAAACATGTGAAACATGTTCTAGTTTTGAGTCTGATCTAATGAAACTTCCTGCTAAACATACAGCAGAAGTGTTATGTTTCTGTGAATCCTCCCACGACACAGTTTGACCCTCCTAGTTTCACAACCCTGCATTTGCATAATATACTATACTAGTTCATCTTGCTGATTTAAGACTTTAACTGTTCTTAATGGGTGAAATATTCCTTATTCTTGTCATTGAACTTGCTTTTCGTAAGATGCTCTCAGAAAAAAGGCACAAAAGCTTTAACTGGGGTAGCACAAATGGATACAAGTGAAAGAATATTGTGTGAATTGTGGATGAACTACATTTCATGGTACAACCGCATTTCCAGAAAAGTTGGGGCATTTTTACTTCACGTTTAACTGACAAAGAGTCGATTAAGTACAAAGAAATTCGTACAAAGAAAAGAAGTCCAATGTTTTCATTGACAAACGTACGTGTATTTTGTAAACATCAATTTGGATTTTGATGGCTGCACACACTTCAAATAAAGTTAGGACAGATGCAAAATGAAAGAGAAAAGATTATAGAACATAATAATATAATAATAATTTGTTACATTTATATACTGCTTTTCTGGGTACTCAAAGTGCTTTACATGGAAGGGGGGAATCTCCCCAACCACCACCAATGTGCAGCTCCACCTGGATGATGTGACGGCAGCCATATTGCACACGAAAACACACCAGCTTATTGGTGGAGAGGAGACAGTGATGAAGCCAATCAGTAAATATATATATATGAATGGGGATGAGGCCACTGGGCCACTTTGGCCAGGGTGCTGGGGTTAAACCCCTATTCTTTCAAAAGACATCCTGGGATTTTTAATAACCACAGAGAGTCAGGACCTCGGTTTAACGTCTCATCCGAAGGACGGTGCTCTTTGAAAGTATAGTGTCCCCAATCCCCATCACTACACTGGGGCGTTAGGACCCACACAGACCACAGGGTGAGCGCCCCTGCTGGCCTCACTAACACCTCTTCCAAACAAAAGTTAAATGGTTTTGAAACAGCCCACAATAAGTAGGTGAACTGGTAATAGGTGAGGGTATCATATTTGGGTATAAAAAGAAGCATCGCAAAAGATGGTTCATGGTTCTAGCCTGGAAATCCTGACCTAAATCTGAAAGATTAATGGTCTGGCGTCAACTAATGGAAATCGCCCACTCGAGGGGCGGCACCAAGCATGCATTTGAAAATCTCACTGCACGCAATAGGATAACACTACGACCAATCACAACAATAAACCCCATACACTTAGCTAGCGGTAGACTCTTGCCGTATCCGGTCAGCAAAACAGCAAAAACATCCTTCTTGCAAAGGAACGATTCGAGCGGCGTCTTCTGTTCCTGTTTTAGATAAAAAGCCATGTCTAACTCGTTCATTGTGGCGGCCAAAGCCGTTTCAAACTGGTGTTCATCCAGAGCCATCTTGCAATGTTTACTAATGACTTCGACATCACAGCGCTGTCGTCTTCTGTTTAGCTCGCCTCTGGCCCGCCTATATCAGATAACCCGATGTGATTGGTGCAGCTCAGATCGAGGGGCATATTTAATGAGCATCATTACTCGACACCAGAGTAACTCGCTGAGCAAATTCAACTTGTGCTCTCGCGAGAACTCTGGATTACCAGGGTATCATGGTTCACCACTTTGTACCAAATATCATGAGAGAATTCTCTAACAATTCAAAAATCACATTTTTCAATGCAGGATTACAAAGTGTTTCGGTGTTTCACCATCTACCATACATGAAAAGATTCAGAGAAATCTCAGCCCGTGTAGTGCAAAGCATGAGACCTCTGTTGAATGTGTGTGACCTTTGACCCCTGATCTGCTAATGCATCAAGAGATGCAACTTGAATCTCTGTTACTCAAGGAAAGGTGATGTGACAGTGGTAAACATGCGTCCGTCCTAACTTTTTTTGGAGTTTGTTGCAGCCATCAAAATAAAAAAATTGTTCATATTTACAAAATAAATATTAAGTTGGTCAATGAAAGCACTGGAAATCTTTTCTTTGTACTTTTGTCAGTAAAAATGAAGGTTGATGAATCAGAAAAAAAAGAAATATATATATTTCTTGCTTCTGTTTTATCATTGCTTTTGTTTTATCATTTAATCAAATATATTTTAAGAAATCATTACTACCATTTTGATGTGTTTACCATTATTATCATTTGAAATGTAGTTTCATACTTTTCTTTTATTAATCTGTATGCCTCAAATGTATAGCTGATTGACTTAGGGTGAACTTTTACACTAGCTGTTTAGAGAAGGGCAAAAGACAGTAAGTTTCCGATAGGCTGACCACAAATGCTCGAATGTCTCAATAAAGTGGTGAGTGAATGTTAGCTGAACATCTTGCAGTGTACGGGCTAACACCTCAGAGTGTGAAAACATACAGTATGTTTGTGTCTTCAGTGCCTGCTCAATATCAGAGGAAAGAGGGACTGGAAAGTCATTTTAACTGTTCATTTTAAACTGTTTCTTTATTAAAATTGTAATCTTGTTTATGGATGATTTAATTTTACTCTTCATTTATTATTTAATTGTCTGCTGTTAAGAAATAGAATTTGACTAAAATCATCTGACTGGAGAATCACAGATTCTTGACTTTATTTGCAACTTTTTTGGAAATGCCAGAAAGCCTAACTAGTGATTTTAAAATGTATATTTTTTTCCAAAATTTTACATACAAGTACATAGATAAAATCGTCTGCCACTTCACAGTGCAGTTTCACTGAAGTTCATCTTCTGAGTCAGACTGAAACTCCTGCGGTCGGTTTTCTACAGAAATGTGGTTTTGTCTGTTGGGTGGACAAACATCTAGCAGGTGAGAATGTGTTTTCAGTGCATGAGTGTTTAGCTTGTAGGTGAAGAGCTTCTTCCTGTCCTGATTCTATTATCAGATTTTAGACACTTTAATCTACTGGAGAAAATCTACAAGATGAGCAACTGTTTGACACAGAGGGAGAGAAACAGTAGCAGTAACACAATGATCATATTTAACGGTTCAAAAGTTTAGAATGTGTTTCTTTCTTTCAGTCTGAATCGCTAGAAACAGTCTGCCAGAGCTTGGTTGGAGGGAGAAAGTTGAAGCGTGAATCCATTTTCAAAGTGGATTTATCAAATTGGTAAAAAAAAAGAAACAGCCTGTGACACAGGTGCGCAGAAAAACTACAGGACTAAAACTATATTTACACACAGATAAACAAGACACCAGTCAGTGAGTGAAATGGGTAAGAAAGGAACAGCTTAACAGGAAGAAAATACAGGAAGAGCGAAATTTCAAACTAAAAGTCCTTGAGTAACTTCAACATAATAGTCCTGAACGCAACAGAACACACACAGCTGGAGCCTGCTGTTTTTTTATTTATTTGATTTGATTTATTAGACAGTATCAAAAATAAATGCATAACAAGAAGCCATCACAGTGACATTATACATTTATCAGAACTGTCGAGGATAACACAAGAAAGTTACAAACTTATAGTTGTAGTCTGATAAAGATGGCCAGGCAAGCTACAGATGACTAAAGGTACCTTGTACATTCAACCACATCCAAATACAAAATAAAATAAACACAAATACATACACTGCAATAATAAATATTCCTTAAGATCACATAAAAAAATTACATCTAATTAGCATTTAGCCACCATTCACCACATGCTGTATTAAAATCTAATTATCATTTAGCAACCATTCACCACATGCTCTATTAAAACAGCAATCTGACTGGCTTAACTTAATCTCAACTGGGAGTTTGTTCCATTCAATTGCTGCCATGTACATAAAGGTGTTTTGCCCAGAACAGCTCTTAAATCTACAAGGAACTATGTCTGTGGCACTGCCTAGTTGAGTAGCTATGAGAGTTCCTAAAATAATCTTTAAAAAACCTTGGCTCATTCCTATACAAAATGTTTTGTGTTACTCTCAGTTTCAACTGTCTCACCCTGTTTTCGACTGTCAGCCATTTTAATTTCTTACAGTTTGTTGAAAAAAACTGTTATTGTGGTTTATTGAACATCTGATTGTATGGGGGTGTGAATCGGGATGTGGTTTATATGACGTTCATTACATTTTCACAAGATCATCCATTAGATTAATTTAAGTTTGTCTGATGAGTGAATGTGTGAATCACTAATGTTCTTTTTATTTGTTTGTATGTTACATTAGATTCCAGACATATTTCTCTACTCACAATCTTTATGTAGAAAACAAACTATTTCACAGTTTTTTTAAGTGCTTCAGTGTTTCTGTCTAGTGAGTATAGGCTATAATTTAGTAATTCACAGCATTTTCCTTTGAGGATGTTAAAATACAGTTTAATATTTAGTTAAATCGACCCAATAAATGAAAAACGTGAGCTCTGACTCAGTATTAAAACATAACTGAGATCATCTCTATCACCTTCACATATGTCACATGACTCTTGATCTTAAAGTAACCTGTTGCATTGTGCTGTAATTCAAAACCCACCAGATGGCGCCACTCAATATCGAGAATGAAAGTGATGGCAGTTAATATGAGTCAAAGACAGTCAATCTGTAATAACAATAATTGTATGTATTTATCATTGCAGCTTCAGGTCTGTCTTCTGGTCCTATAGCTGGAATGTGTTGCTGTTCTTCTGGGTTGATTTAGGCCTACTATCACTGCAGCAACTCTGTGGAAATATGTAACCTATTTTTATCCTAATAAACCAAAGCAATCTGTGTTTAATTGAGTTAGTTATTATTATAAACAGGTATCATGAGGCAGCGCAGAAATCAGTTAGATGTCTTAGTTCGTTATAGTGTTGGGAGAAACGAAGCTTCTCGAAACTTTGAATCAATTGAACCATTGCTTCGAAATAATGATTCACTGTTTCGAATCGCTCGAATCTCCACACGCTGGCGACCCCTGCTGGTCAGAACTGTGGAAATGCAACACAAACTCAGTCCAAACATCCATAAAAACACCTTTTACAAACCCATTGTAAACGTTTTATTGAAGGTGTAATCTATTAAAGGCAATTAACAAATTATATAGTAGCATTCAATAAAAAGAGTCTTTATAATATGTGTTATTTTATTAAACTTGTTTTGTTTGTTTTATGGATAGATTGGTTAATCAGAACAATGAGACTTTTAACTAACTCTTTCTTTTTATTATACATATGTGTAATTAAATGTATAGAAATGTATAAAATCGATCCTGATCAGGTAAAAATCATGCAGACAACCACTGAAATTTCCGAACAGTTATGACGTCACGGAATCCCGTTGACTGAAATCATGTGATTTGGCAGCCAAAAAAAAAAAAGAAAAGGTGACAGACTGGCATCCTGATTATACGAAACAAATGATTCACAAAGGTTTCGAAGTTTCATGAAGCGTGTTTCGAAAGCTCCCATCACTAGTTCATATTTTCAGATCTTCCTCTGTGAGAACAGAAACATTTATTTATAGCGCACTCAGCCGCACTCTCTCGGGTAAAAGTAGCACTATTATTAGAGATATGTGATTTTATGAATTGGACACCAGAGAGCGATGATGTGCTTGTGCTGAATTTGAATATCCAGAACATGTGTGTTATTATCTGTGATACTGTAAACTATATGTATTCCATATGAGTAGACCAAGTGGTCCAGAACAGCGAATGTTGAGATCAAAATGTAATAAAGTTTCTATGTGTGTTAAGCTAAAAATAGAACATTTAGTTAAGTTTCTGAATGCTGTGCTTTTTGTGCACCACTAAATTAAACTAATACACAACAACACAATTTCAGACATAACATTAGTGCTTATGAGAGTGAAGCAAGCAAAACAGAGTCCGAAGAAAAACATCCTGGCAGAGATGTTGAATTTGATCACTATTGTGAGGTGAAATTTCCATACACGTGCTCCTTTGATTTCTGCAAGGAACAATAGACAGTCAATCAAGAGCAACAGTTTAAATACTTTATTTATTTATTATTATTATTATTATAATAATACAATTTTATGTAGGCTTCACAAGACCCTATAAAGTTTCTGTAAAATTATTTGTTTGACTGGGCAGTTTTTAAGTTTTGAACATTTTAATTGATTGTAGCCAAGGTGACCTAACCTTTGGGTATCGCCCATCATTTGCATAAGTTTGGAGATAAACTTAATATAAAGAAGCTGCTTTAAATATGTTGTTGAAATTGTGTTTAAATAGGCCTACGTCTGTACAAAGAGAATCGCAATGGTACAACTTTTTTTCCTTTTTTTTTTTATAAAAGTTGCTGATAAAAAACTTTTGGATTTCAAATAATAAAAGTTGCTGATAAAAAACTTTTGGATTTCAAATAAAAGTAGTGAATAAATGTTTGTGTATAGCCGCGAATCGGTTGCGCGCTGCAAACGCAGCATATGTGAAAGAGCACGTGCTGCTCCTGCAACAACACAAGCACAGCAAAACGCACCGCATATACGCACTGCAAACGGAGTATAAAGTACACTTTCTTTGTATGGAATAAATTATGCAATGAAAGTTAATCGTGACTAAAGCTGTCATATTGCCAAAAAGAAACTCATAACAGTACGGTGAGTAAATTAAGACTTTTTTTTTAAATCATTGAATATAATAATATTTTATTGTTATGGAGGAAAATTACTGAAAGTAATAATTAACACGGTTGACCATCCACATCTGTTCACTGACCGTGATGCATAATGGAACACAAAAATGATGATTAACAGATTAACTGACTGGAACAACTTCTTGCAACACAGAATGATCTTACCTTTTTTCGTCTTGTTGGTTTACACAATGCAGAATCATTCATGTTTTTCTCCCGGGTCTGAACTGCATTAACAATAACATAATGCATGCATGTTAAAACAACACATTTTCCAATCAATATTGAAATTGTTGCCGTATAAAAGTTACATATTTTAGCATTTGCATTAAGTGTTTGATCTCCTGACCTAATTTTTTACGTTTCCTGCAGATGCAGCAGATCACGACTGCAACTACAATCATCAGAGATCCAGCAGCAGCGGCAGCAGAGATCAACACTATCAGAGACACTGAGACTGGAGGAGGAGAAGGATACTGTGTTGTAATGTCTAAAGAGAGATTAATGTAAGTGACTTGAATCAGATCTACAACAGAAGACAGAGATCAGGTCAGTAAATACACACATATATGATCAGTGCTGTGGTACCTGCACATGTGTGACAGAGTGTGTTGATGTCCAGATGTGTGGTCTGGTTGCTGATGGGATTGTTCAGCACACAGCTGTAGGTGTTTTTATCCTGATATTCCACTCCAGAGGTAGAGAGAGACTGATGCTGAGATCACACACACTGATGCTGGACAATACACTGATTCCTGCGTACCAGGAGAGAGCGCATCACTCACATTCAACACTGATGAACACACCAATGAACAATTTGATGAAGATGATGAGGAACATTGTGAAGAGTTACGGATGATGACAGGAACAGGCAGACGAGCTGGAAAACATGAGAGAATAAAGAGGAGTATTGATAAATCTACACAAGTCTTATTTCCAACTCAATGTTTTGAGTGAGTGTTTAGGGCAGTGATATTCAAATGTGAGATCGCCATGGTTCCATCCAAACCGTGGGACATGATTGCACCATTTTTACAATTTTAAGCGAGCAACACATCAAAACAACGGAGCGATTCCCTTTCAAAAACTTCTCTCTATGCTGTGCTGATTGTAGCGCTATGGGAACACTTTGTGTGTGACCGGCTATGAAGAGTGTGTTCAAACACACCAATGAAATCAGCCTTGAGCTTGAACCTCTGACGGTGACGCCATTGGAATGCGTTGCTCATCAGAGGCTACAAATAGATGTGAAACATGTGCGGCTTTCAGGTTTGTTTGTCTTCATAGACTGTCCTGTGAGTGTGTGTGTTTGTTACACTCATTCTGTCACTCTCTTGACAGGAGTTAGTTTCCAGCTTGCAGTGTGCAGAAATTTCTTTGCATCTACAGCATGAAGACAAAAAATGAGCGTCACTCAAGGTAAACGGTGTGTGCTTCCGTGTTAACGGCTAATGCCTGAATACGACACACACCAGTTTTAAATAAATTAGTTTCTTTGGGAGAAGAGCATGCTGCCCTTGCGTTTGAGCAAGGTTGTGTTGTGAAACGTTGTCGTTTACAGTTAAAGTGCTTCGTGCTCGATTTGCTTATTTCCAAGTGCTAGCACCCACAATGCGATTGTGGGGCTCGCGTGTCATTCTGGGCGAGAGGCGAATAGACGGGTCTGTCCCTTTTGCCCGCTCTCTCTCTCCAGATCGGGATGTCCCTTTGCCGACTCCAAAGCATGCCCTGGCACCTCATCGGCTCAGAGGGAGGACACTGGAGAAATCTCTTGTTTCTCACGTGATAAAGTGCAAACGAATGACTTGAGGTTGTGACTCATGCAGTGTCCAGACTACCATTAGGTTGTGTTTGGTTGGATTTAAAAGAAACCTGGTGCGATTGCTCTGTTAGTGCTGTTCATTTAAATAAGTGTGAACGCTGCCATCTGAATCCTGGTGCCACCAAACAAGCGGACCGAGGCCATCGAAAAGATGGGTCTCGATCAGCTTCCAAACAAACCCTGGTTCGGTTCGACTGAAATATCAACGCAACATGGACCAGATACATGTAAACAAACCAAAAACAGGAAGATGAGACCCCATAAGGACAGAATGCTCAAGAATACCTGTTTTTTCCCGTCATAGTTGCGATGTTTCCCACCACAGTTCGGTACAGGCATCCTGGCAGCAGATCTTCGTTTGTGTGTGACGGAGGGATTCCTGCTGCTGTTTTGACTCCTTTACACATTTTATAAGCTCTTCACGAGTTCTCAACTGGTCAGAATACCATCATATGCAGGCCACGCACAAACAAAGAGTGCGTTTATCCCAGCACACAGCATAGTTTTGGATGTCCGGTAAGTTCCGTCTTAAAATAGGCAATTAGTAATAAAAGCCGACCAATCAGGTTATGAATGAATCCCTTTGCCTTTTTTGGTCTGGACCAAGTGAACCAATCGAACCGAACTACAAGTGTGAACACACCTTTAGACAAGCCATGGGAACAAGAGCCCCCCAAACACTCTAGACTGGAGAACAGATTTCTGTCTGGTGGCCAGGAGGAGGGACCTCAACTTCGGGCTCTCCCCTTCTTTCACATGGTACTCACTGCAGAGTGGACGTCCAATGGGGTGGAGGGATGGAGTTGTGGCTCCTCGCTAGACATCCAGCTCAGCAGCTTCTCCCTTCTTTGAGGACCTACATAGTGAGTTAACTCACTATTGGGGGAAACCTTACACATCGCGTGTCTTTGTCCTTCGACGTCGACATATTCGGTTAGCGTGGGTGTGAAAGCACGCGGTTAGACGATGATGCCTCAGGTAGTAGAGTCTGCATATCATCAAAGAAACCACCTCCCCACTTAAGCCGTGCAGAACAACCTCTACACTGGTGGGGAAAGACTTTCAGGTGGCAGGTCAGGCTGGTGCTGCACTGCACTGTTACAGTTATACTAGGCTGACCTGTTGAAGGATTTGAGAGCGGGTGGTTCGATCGACGAAGAGTCGTTCTCTGAGCTTCGTTGAGCCACAGATTTGTCTCTCCATGCAACTAAAGCGACCCTTCATTGGTGGTCTGGTCGCCACAGAGAGACATCTGTGGTTGAACCTATCGGCATCAAAGACTGAGAAAGGACGCTTCTGCTCGATGCCCCTCTTTCACCTTCCGGGCTGTTTGGCGGCTCGGTTAACACAGATGCCATCAGATTATGGGAGGTGAAGAGACATGAGTAAGCATTCGTCCAGTTCCTTTCTCGCCCCACTCAAGAGGAGGGGCTGTCGACCACCCTGCCCAAACCCAGTCCTGCTCAGAGACGTAAGGCGCAGAATCAGAGTGTGGCGAGTCGCGCTCCCCCTCGCTAAGATTGGGGACCGGCTCGTCGCTCTCAGCAGCCTCATAAGAGACCTGATGCACAATGTTTAACACAATAATTAATTGTAGGGCCTTTGACGTAACTTTGAGTTTTGCTTTAAAAAAAATTAAGGATTTTTTTTGTATTTAAATTTTTTTTTTTAATCAGTGCCACAAATGCTGTTGATTGAATTTAATTCATGCTGAATATTTATTTAATAAAACAAGAATATGAATGTTTGGACAAAATGACGTCTCTACTCACCATAGACAGAAACACTGAATGTTTTTGATGATTTTTTCGCTCCACTTATATCTAGTTGATAAACTCCAGCATGTTCAGTTCTGGTGTTTGTGATGGTCAGAGATCCAGTTTGATCGTCCAGCTTAAGTCTGTCTCTGAATCTCCCATCAGGTACATCATCATTGTGGAGAAGATTTGCTTCTTTTTATTCATTTTAGCTATTAGAGATTTTTCAGCTCCAAATTTCCACAGTATATCATCATTTCACGTATTTCAGTAAGATCAGTGTTTAGAGTGACAGAATCTCCCTCCATCACTGACACTGAATCACCAAACACACCTGGAGAACAAACAGATTTACACAGATTGATACTTCTGATATATGAACTTGAGTTTTAAACATCTGCTATCTAGATCACAATAATTGTATGAAGCTATGAGCTTCATATGATGCTCAAGCATTCGTAGGATGCTTAATTTTTGATAGCATACAATATTTTAAATATATTAAAAATATCTTTAATTATATATATAAAAGGCACATTTCTTTAGCCTGCCTTGTGGCGTGTGTCTTCACAACTCTCCCTCTCATGCTTCGCACTTTTCATCGTTCTTTACGGTTTGCTTCCGCTCTACATTCATGTCTCTTTTTTAAACAGTTTTCTAAGGCTTTCCGATCACCTCATGTCTGATCGCTTCTTAGAACGGCCACTGACTCTCACACGAAGCAACTGGCTCAAAATTTAGCTTGAGGCTCTAGTCAAAGCATCACTGATGCATTGATACACTATCAGGGAAAACCTGCAAATATCAGGTAATTTAAACATTGCGATTTCCGGGCCCCATCCCAAGTCATGCAAGCTGGGCCTGGCCTGAGATTTGAAAGTGCCATAATGGAGAAGTCTCCACTGGATGAAGCTACATTCATCACAGCCATTTACAATATTTCCCATGACTTTTAATTAACATCTGTGAAGAATGTTACTGATATTAAGCAAAAAAAATAATAATAATTAACTCACCAGTCAGAGGCCACCAGCACAAACAGAACAAAACAAACATGTGAATCATTTTCTTCAATTGTTCAGTGAAAAGTCTGATTTAAAAAAGTCTAGTTAAAGTCTAGTTAATGTCTGCTACATCACATTGTGACTCTAGCAGCTCATCTTCTAAGTTAAACTGAAACCTGCTGTGGTTGGTTTTCTCCGAGATGAAGTGTGGGTATTCAGTGCACGTGTGTTTATTTTCTAGGTGAAAGAGCTTCTTCCTGTCCTGCTTAATGAACTCACGGTTACTGCCTTCACAAAGAATCTCACAGTTAATGCTTTCACAAAATAGCTTTTTAGTCACAAAAAAAATAAAAAAATAAAATCAAGTTTTATCATCAACCTTGGTTGATCATGGTTGACCAAATTAAAATCAACCTTGGTTGGCCAAAGTGCTGAATCCATCAAAAACAGTCAAATCAGTGTCAGAGACTCTTAAACTAGACTCTTAACAATCATGTAGCTTTGCTACAGTATACACATATTGACAGCTAAACAAAACAATAAAAAATAATCCAGACCTTTTTTTGGCTGTGAGCTGTAAGCAGTGAGTGAAAGAGAGAGAGACAGTAGCTGTATTCACATGGAAGTACAAAATTAGCAAGTACTGCTTTGTTTAAGGTTTGTATATCTGCAGACCTAGTGTCAGGTTACCTTTCTGAGTGGTGAATATAGACTATTGTTACCTGCTGATATAGACATTTATACACAAGTATATTTGCCTTTCAGGCCCCGATATACTTCAAACGAAATCAGGTCATTTCGAACAAAATCAGGCCAAAACTATCTTCGTTTGGAGTTCGTTTTTAAGTGCTAAATAAAAAAACGTGACGTGACTTTACCGGGGTGGTGAATTGCAGCGCTTGTGCAAACATATCCACGTTGCTATACGTTTACATTTATTTGGCATTTGGCAGACGCTTTTATCCAAAGCGACTTCCATTGCATTTTAAGGTACACATTTACATTCTTATCAATTCTTGCTTTCCCTGGGAATTGAACCCATATGACCTTGGTGTTGCAAGCACCAACACTCTGTTGTTTAAGCTACATGAAAGCTATGATAATCAGGTGCTTTTATTCTGCTTTATTAAAATGGTAGCTGTTTTCTCAGTTTTGTTGTATGTATGTTTATGTTATCTAGAGAGAAGCGCGCAGCACATATTTGCATATTCATCTAACATCATTCTCAGCAGTGTGGGTGGCATCAGATGTTCGATTACAGTATATCTCTGGTCACGTATTTCGAAAGAGTTTCGTGTGAGTATATCAGGGCCTTTAGTTCTTTTGGTGTGTTCAAACACAGCTTTCTAGCCGAGACGCAGCCGACGAGAGGCAACAACACACTCAGCTTTGTGTGTTGGTGTGTCTCTGGCTTTAAACAACAGTATTCATAAACAAGTTGAAATATCGCTGTTCACTGAAGTACCTCTCTCTCCTTCTGTTCTTCCTCTTTCCTGCTTCAGTTGGCATCTACCAGTGATCGAGCAGGTACAGTATAGGACAACAGGACTCATTTACAAGGTGGAGCAGATTTATCTAATAACTCAGTTTCAGTTTAGTTGACTTAACACACTGCACCTCCAACTCAAACATTGCATAGGCACCACAACTATTTGAGTCTATCTACACTGTACACGTCAAAACACTATGAACAGGATGATGCGGTTTGATACTGAAGCATCCATTTATTGCACATTTCATCATAATGCTGCATTTGCTTTAACATGTTTATGACCTGTTTAATCTTTGAAGCTCTAAATGCAGCTAATTTTGTCTTGCACGTCTGTAACCACAGAGGCTGACACTGTCTGGCTCCGCCTGTTAAAGCACACACACCACAAAATCATGCTATCGGCTGACAGATCTGTGTGAAGCGCAGCACAGATGGTGCTGGGGAGGCTCAATGTTTACACTTTTGTGGAAGATAAACCCAAGTAATGTATTTTTTACATGAAAAAATATCTTCCCCTACAAGAAATAACTGAATTAAGCCTGTACTGCTGATATTAGTAATGTTTCATCTTTATTATGAATTACTATCCTGAAGTTTTTCTGGTCAACCGGTTTGGACAACAATTCCTTTTGACTGATGATCGGAATATTTTTCCCCCGTTTCACTAGATTTGCTGTTTGCACTTGCAATTATGTATGCTTCTTTCATTTGTGCAGCCTATTTATCAGAATATCGGTTTGGAGATCTTTGGAGTTCAGTGCAAAAGTATCCAAAGGGTCCGAAATATCCTGCCTATCTTAAGCAACACAAAGCCTAGCTTTTATCCCCTATTTGCATTGGTTGACAGGTGGCGTTTGTTTTGTGTTCTCTCTCTCTCTCTGTGTGTGGAGTTAAACAGTGGGGGTGGGGAGGGAGACTAATAGTAGCCTAGCCTAAACAGGTTAGTTTACTATTAACCTTCAAGTCTGAATGGGCAGTGATCTAGGGCTAGTGAAATGAATGGGCTAGTGAATCGTGAAATTAAATAAGAATGATGCTTCCCACAGTGAGAGTGTGTAGTTAAAACATTGAGTATAGTTAAAACATCTATCAGCAAGTGCGCATGGGACAAAAGGAGACGCTATCTTTTTTCCGTCAGGACTCTGTTCATGGTTTTCCCTCTTCTTCTTCACCTGAGTTAGGAATAAGCAATGGAATACACAGCGAAAGAACTACGTCTCCAATGAATCAGAATCTGCATTCATTTTCTGGGGGAAAAAGTTGTGAAAATGAAGTTTCTCTTTAATTTGCTCGCAGTGATCTTGTTTTTACTCGACAATGGTAAGACCTTTGCTTGTTACAATCTTTCTTCCGGTGTTTGTGTGAATGTAGACGTTGGGGAGGCGGAGGGATTCAGGTTATTGTTGGGATTATGCATTTGGTTACTGAAAACATCGCCTAAAGTCACAAAATGGGGTGTAACACCTGTTAACTGATCGCTCTCCTGTTTTGCTTAGACATGCTCAGCTCTATAATATTTTATCAGCATTTAGCACTTTGTTTCTCCTAATAGTTGAAGTCATAAGTTACACCTTGCAGAATCTGAAGAAGAGAGATTACATTTTGTGTTTTTTTTAGCACTGTACCAAATGTTTCATTATAACAGATTTTTTCATATAGTTCAAAATTTTACATTCTTGATTCTCAGTTTGTGTCATTACCATGACTGTTTTCGATTTCGTTTTTATGATAAAATCCATGTTTGTCCTGAGCAGTGCTGTTCTGCCCACGTTCTGCAAAGCAATTCTCCAGCTCCTGCATATTCTTTGGTTTTCCAGCATCTTCTGCATAACTGAGGGACTCATTACAACTTTAGCAAGTAGTGAAAACATATACTGATGCTCCTGAACGAAACACATTCAGGGGGTGTAAACTTTTCAGGGGAGGGGGTTAAATTGTTCTTATTTTGTCTTCTGGTAAATCTGTTAGTATTTTATGTAACTTCTGCTGGGCAGTACTAAAAAATAAGATCTTTAAATTAAATAAGAACAATTTCCAATCCTCCTATTCAAAGGTTTTCACCCACGGGCTCTTAAAGGGATAGTTCAGCCCAAAATGAAAATCAGCCCATGATCCGTTTTTCCAGTTCATTTCCTCAGTTGGAGGCCGTGGAGGTCAGACGTCCGTGAGTGAAAACATAAGCACACAGCTGTTGAAAGTAGAAAATGAAGTTGTACTTCTAATGAAACGAGACACAGACACTTTTTTATGTTTAATACAGTAAAGCTGCTTGATTTTAAGTGCTAAATAAAAATAAAAAAACGTAACGTGACTTTACTGGATTGCTGAATTGCAGAGCTTGTGCAAACATATCCACGTTGCTATACATTTACATTTACACTCTGCTGTTTAAGCTACAGGAAAGCTATGATAATCAGATGCTTTTCTTATGCTTTATTAAAATGCTAGCTGTTTTCTCAGTTTTGTTGTATGTATGTTTGTTATGTTATCTAAAAAGAAAAGCGCCCAGCACATATTTGCATATTCATCTAACCGTCGCTCTCAGCAGTGTGGGCGGCATCAGATGTTCAATTACAGTATATCTCTGGTCACGTATTTCGAAAGAGATTCGCTGAGTATATCAGGGCCTTTAGTTCTTTTGGTGTGTTCAAGCGCAGCTTTCTAGCCGAGACGCAGCCGACGAGAGGCAACAACACACTTAGCTTTGTGTGTTGGTGTGTCTCTGGCTTTAAACAACAGTATCATAAACAAGTTGAAAAATCGCTGTTCACTGAAGTACCTCTCTCTCTTTCTGTTCTTCCTCTTTCCTGCTTCAGTTGGCATCTCAGATATCAGTGATCGAGCAGGTACAGTAGGTCAACAGGACTCATTTACAAGGTGTAGCAGATTGATCTATTAACTTTCAGTTTAGTTGAGTTAACACACTGCACCTCCAACTCAAACATTGCATAGGCACCGCAACTATCTGAGTCTGTCTACACTGTACACGTCAAAGTAAACACTATGAACTGGTTCATTTGTCTTCCTGAACCGGTACAGGATGATGCGGTATGATACTGAAGCGTCCATTTATTGCACATTTCATCATAATGCTGCGTTTGCTTTAACATGTTTATGACCTGTTTAATCTTTGAAGTCTAAATGCAGCTAATTTTGTCTTGTATGTCTGTAACCACAGAGGCTGACACTGTCTGGCTCCGCCTGTTAAAGCACACACCACAAAATCATGCTATCGGCCGACAGATCTGTGTGAAGCGCAGCACAGATGGTGCTGGGAAGGCTCAATGTTTAGACTTTTGTGGAAGATAAACCCAAGTAATGTATTTTTACATGAAAAAATATCTTCCCCTACAAGAAATACTGTAGGAAGGTAAAGATACTGAATTAAGCCTGTACTGCTGATATTAGTAATGTTTCATCTTTATTATGAATTACTATCCTGAAGTTTTTCTGGTCAACCGGTTTGGACAACAATTCCTTTTGACTGATGATCAGAATATTTTTCCCCCGTTTCACTAGATTTGCTGTTTTCACTTGCAATTATGTATGCTTCTTTCATTTGTGCAGCCTATTTATCAGAATATCGACATAATGACGACAGAGTTGCGACGGTTCCCTGCTACTTGAAAACAAAGAATGGCTGCTGCTGCTGGCGAACAGCGGTCTTTCGAATCGGCTTTGGCCGCGACTCTGGAGGACTTGGAGTTAAGCGTTTCTTTGAGAAAAGAGCAAAGAATTCCTTTTTCAAAAAAGGAAGATGTGTTCGGAGTTTTGCCGACTGGATACGGCAAAAGCTGAATATACCAACTAGCCTTCTTCGTTGCTCTGATTGGTTGTAGCGCTATCCTATTGCGTGCAGAGGGATATTGTGAGACAACCGTTTATCCTGGATTTATCGGATTGAGCCATGCCAATGGTGAGTTGCCAGACCTAACATCTTGATGTAGGTCTGGCTTGCCAGGCTAGTGAATTATCCCTTTAAGGTTTTTTTTTGTTTGTTTTTTTGTTTTGTTTTTTGCCTAGAGCATCAGTGAACGTTTGCAGCTTTTGATCATCTCAGTAGCAGCTATTAAGAATCAAGCATGTGTAATCTTTTGAACTGCATTGATATTTTGTGTAAATTCAGTTATTATTATGTCATGTGGTCTATTATGTAAACAAACATCATGACTTGGACTGTACTAAATTACTTTTGGTGCAATAAACAATCAGTTTATTTGTCTTGCAAGACAAAGGAAAAAAAAAACTCTTAATGCATTTTTTTTTGTATTTAATACAATTTCATTAGCGTGAATCATTTTAAATTTGCAAAAAAAAAAAAAAAATGTTTTGTTTTTTTGCCAAAAACTTATGAATCATTGTTTTGTTTTTTTGCCAAAAACTTATGAATCATAAATTGAATCAAATGTACACTACAACAACTACAAAATAATGCTGTACTACCAAGTTTTCAAAACACTAGGGGTGTGTTTACACGACAACATTATGCTTAAAATGGAGAAGTGTTTCCTTTGAGTTTTCAGGCATCCAAAACGTGTTTGTCATGTAAACGAACAGCCAAAACGCATAAAAGGTTTTATGATTTTAGTTGAAAACGGTGTTGTGTAAACACTAAGGTTTCTAACCCTAATCAAAAACACCTGAACAAGCTAATCATGGTCTTAAGGGTTAGGAAGATACAGGCAGAAAGTTATTCAGACATATTTCTTAAATCAAAATCTATGTAGAAAAAATTCACAGCACTATTGTATATTTTTGTGTGGCTTGTGTTTCTTCTTCAGGTGTTTTCGGTGTTGGATCAGATAAAGTGTCAGTGTCAGTGATGGAGGGAGATTCAGTCACTCTATACACTGGTGTTCAAACAA
>FLSR01000551.1:0-15929 GCA_900092035.1 Leuciscus waleckii
TAAAATGGATTTCATAAAATTGGTATCGAAAAAAGTATCGTTCAGGAACCGGTATCGAAATCAAGGTATCGGTATCGGTATTGGTATCGGAATTTTTGGAACGATACCCAGCCCTAGTGTTTGCAGTGTTTGATGTTTGTGCTGCTGTGTGAGGTGTGTGCGGCTGTTTGATGTTTGTGCTGCTGTGTGTGTGTGTGCAGGTGACGAAGCTGGACCGAGACCCGGCCTCAGGAACGGCCCTGCAGGAGATTAGCTTCTGGCTGAACCTGGAGCGAGCGCTCAACCGGATCCAGGAGAAGAGGGAGAGTCCCGAGGTCCTGCTCACTCTCGACATCCTCAAACACGGCAAACGCTTCCACGCCACCGTCAGCTTCGACACAGACACAGGTGATCATCCAGCACTCCATTTAAAAAAACTCCCCCACTCCACTTACCCGTGTCGAGTAGCCGGCAAAATACCGGAAGTGGTCCGTTCCACGGACGAGCGTTCAGAGACGCATGATTACACAGTTTACTAAGGCTACGCGATACATTTAACACCATTTACAATCATAATATACCATAGTGCTATTGTGAAATCACAAAGGCTGCGATTCAGTTAAATATATCCTCTGTTTGTCTCCCACAGAGAAGCACAACGCTTTAATTATGTACATTACCAATACCAAGATGGCGCCGCGGATGGCTGCCTCGGTGTGGAGCTCTCCAGTTATTGTGTTGTTTTTGTTGGTTTGTTCTGCGTTTAGTCATTCTTTTCCTATCAGTTTCACCAAAGACAAACTACTGGACATTAGGAAACACACCAGACAACTTTTTTACAGATTTTGATTACTCCGTTTTACTGGACATTCTCGTTTTACTGGACATTCTCCGCTGCTCTGTGCTTCACTGAAACCTGGCTGAGTGAAGCCATACCGGACAACACGCTACATCTGCCGGGCTTCCAGCTGTTCCGAGCGGATCGCATCGCGGAACTAACGGGGAAAACGAGAGGTGGTGGATTGTGTTTTTACATTAACGAATTGGTGTTCAGATGTAACAACACTGAAGAAGATGTGCTCTCCTAAACAGGTGTCTCGCTACGGGCACGAGTAAGTGCAGTGCCAAGTTTGACGTTGTTTGGATGAGAGATGCAAAAGATATCGTTAAAAATATCAGTAAAAGAAGCCCCAAGAAGGTTGTGGTTTAAAAATAAACATTCTGACATAAACACTCTGTCAGCAACACTGTTGACTTCTGAATATTATATTTTATTCACGGCCATCATTTGTAGTAGCCAAGCGGCAAACTCCCTGTCTCTCTCTTGAAACCAACACGGAAGTGTATTAAACGAAATTTCATCACCTGAAGAAGTGAGTCAAATCTGTATCTCCCCCATGTTGAAATGCCCAACTTTACAGCAGAAAAACACATGTTTACAGCCTGGTGCAAAAAGTGGCTTTGGTCTATACAGCTAATTCTGCCCGTCATGACAACTGTGAGGGGGGTGAATTTCTTTATAACTCATCCGTTTAAATTATATTAAACACACCAAACAAACAATTACTAAAAACACACACAAAACTGATTTTGCACGGGCACTTTGCACTAGTAAATAAAAAACTAAAACAGATTAATTTTTTTGTGAAGTTTTTCAGATTTCGGGAACTTTTGTATGTAAGCGAAGAAACTTAAAATCTCAAAGTACCTGTCATTAAAAGCTGTGGCCGCCATGTCGATAACTTCACCGATCTCCTTACACACATCTTGCAAGACCTGAAAGAAAGACAACAGCACTTGTTTGAACTGTGTTCAATCACTGCATCCCTCACACTCATCAAAAACACCCAGAATGACCAACCTTCTCCCGTCTGCGATGCAGCTTCTGGAATAGGGCGCGTTCCATGTGGAGTGTCTCGACCTCTTCTTTGAGCTGGCTGTTCTTCGTCAGCCGTTCGCTACACCGAATAAGTGCCTGCAGGGACAACAAGGGAAAAACATTTAAGGAGAAGTTCATGCACACACTAGGGGCCAGATTTACTAACAGCTTTCGCCAGCGCAAACCCTCTTTTGGCGTTAAAAAACTACTGTCAGGATATACTAAAGACACGCAGTGAAAAATTATCAGGGTTATTTTTGCGGCTGACATCATTGCATATGCATTTGTAGGAGTTACCCTTTCAGACGCAGTTTTTAATCGGAGAGTATTTAAATGAATCATGCAAGGTGATTTAACAAGGTTTGCGCGTAAATGTAATGATATTTGAGCCATTATTATAAAAAAGCATGTCTTAAACCAGACGGTAATTTGCGCTGCCTCATTTTCATCCGTGTTAAATTCAATATGGTGTCCACCTGAGTGAGGTCTATGACTATGTTTTTATATGTACCAATAATGTGATTATTTCCAATCATTAGAGTAAGGACTTAATCACAGTAAGACTTTTACATGACACAAGCAAACCTCTTACCTTTTCATTTGCAATTTTCATTATTCTGATTATTTGCTAAGAATTGTGGTTATTTTTACCACCAATGCACAGCACAAATGATGAACTCGCATATGGTAGGTGTATTTCTGGCCACTGTTTCAATCTACTTACTTCAAAATGCAAAACATATTACTATGGATGTATTACTAAGGATTTTTTTCCTAAAAATGTCTTCATTTCTATGTTTTTGACCATCAATATTCTGCATTATATCCATTTTGTCAACATGATCTCAGCATCCCAAAAATTTTATCGGATTATTTCAGGTCTTTACCACCCCCTCCAATCCAATCGAAATTTTAAATGGATCGATTGAGGTGATTAAATTAAGGCTTTTCAGTCCGATCGAGTCATCGATCTTGTTACAGAGGCATTATTTGGTTTCATATAAACGTAGCTACTCACACCAGTTCTGCTTTATCTAAGGAAAGAATTAACAGTTTTGTATGACAAAATGTTTTGCCACAGACTAATCCAGTCTGCACTTTATTTTGGCAGGTCATAAATGTGAAACGAATGACAAAAATAATCAGGCAAATGAACATACTTTTGTCGAATTTCGCCATTTTTAACTGAAAATAGGCCTATGTAACATGACTCATGTAATGTAATAATTAGTTTACTGTCATTGTGAGGGGACAAGAAACATTAACAAAGCCGTTTTCATCATGTTAGGCACAAGATTAATAATGAATGTGTACATGTTGAGAATTAATATAATACAATTTGTAGCCTTCAGTAAATTAAAAAAGTTCAGCTTTAGGAGAAGAGACAGGGCAAGATGAGGAGACTGAGAGAAGAAGAGAGAGTGATGGTAAGAGGAGAGAGCAGGTGTTGACACATAATCTGCTGCCACTGACATGGTTTTAAAGCTATTTCTTATCCTTTTTTTGGCCTTCAAACGTCTTGAAATGCACAGAGAAAAAAACAAACAAACTAATAACCTCAAATGTAGGACCTCTTTGATTATAAAGCCCTGTCTACGGCCCTGTATTAGGAATAAGATCAAATGTGTACATACTGTGAATTAATTTAATAAACTTAGTTAGGCTATCTAGCTTTCCTAGCAGCTTTCAGTAAATTAACTCGTCTGAGAAAATGATTCATAAATCAATCAGTTGACCCTATGTTTACTTTCTTCACTGACAGACAAAAATGAAAAGCCTATATCAGTCAAGAGCTCAGCTTTAGGAGGGGAAGAGACAGAGCAAGAGAAAAACAAAGAGAATAGGAGTGTGATGCAGAAAAATAATCAGCGGCGTGACATGGTTTTAAAGCTATTGTTATCCAATTTTTTTGGCCTTCAAAACATCTTAAAATGCACACATGTAGATCAGAGAAATCAAAATTTTCCCCGAACCCCCTTAACTAGCCTACCACGGGACCTCAGTGATGATAAAGCCCTGCCATCTGCATGTTAATTAAACTAGCTAATAGTGAGCATTAGACCCTAAACTAAAGTGTTACCCTCATTGGGGGCTGAGCCACAGACACACACTGATTCATGTTCCACACTGGTGGTCACACACACTTCAGTTCAGTTAGTACCAGATGCATATTTGTAATGATGATTCTAATTTGATTATTTTATATCCAACTGTTGATATCTGTGTGTTGAAAAAGTTTTTGATTCATGTTTTGACTCCTAACCAATATTCTACATTAAAAATGGTCTTTCTATTTGGGCTATTTCTACCAACGTCTGCCCGAACGACTACCAGCGATTCTGAAATTTAGAGAGCCCTGGTACATAATGCAACATTGCAGGACGACATTAGATAGGCTTCTAATGATAAATCCTAACCCACTCCTAAAAGGTTTTTTTTTTTAAGAACAAATATAATATTTAGGCTACTTTATGTATGATAGGTTTTCCAAAGTCAGTTAACCTAATAGACTTAATAAACCCCAAAACTCCTGAAAGTGTTTTGTGGCACTGACCTCTGTTTGCGCATCTCTTTCTGCGTCTGGACGCTGCAGGCCTGCCGATCCCGGTCCATTATGGTCAGCTGTCTCTGCAGTTTTTCAATCTCTGTCTCAGCTGGTTCATCTTAATGATCAATAACAAAGTATCGAAGCTGATTGAACACGATAATATTGCCACAGAATAAATTACATTTACAACACAAAAAAAAATCTTCTTTTTTCAGACAAGGGAATGGAAAGGCTTACTGTGAGCCCTGTATGGTTTCAATTCAAATGTAGATTGCTGGGTGGGAAGCTCACCTGTGGAAGCACTGGAGATCGGAGGAAGCTGGACGTACTGCGGTCTCAGGCTCTCTCCGGGGTTTCTCCCAGGCGGTGGATGAGGTCTCGGGCTCTCTCTGGGGTTTCTCCCAGGCGGTGGATGAGGTCTCGTGCACTGGAATAATCCTTCCTAAAACGCATTAAACTTTTCGTTTACAAAGACGTGAAACTCACCGAGTGGTCAGGGGTGTTCACTGATATGCTCACACAAAAATCGCTGCAAAAGATGCTTTCCAACAGGTTTTATCGTAGTTTTTGTCCAACTCCATTGACTTGCTGTGAGACCGCAGCACCTTTACGGTATTTCTCCGCCGCTTCTTCTTCTGCTTCTTCTGTGTATTCAATGAAATGCGCGTGGTTTGCTTGCAATTGGCAAAGGTGCATTATCGCCACCAACTGGGCTGGAGTGTCTATTATTCAAGCTCTCAACGGAAGAATCACGGGTGTGACGCGTTTTGCAAAATAGGTCCACAAAAGCGAAATAAACCTAAAATTCTCGGGACAGGAGCATGTGTCCAAATTTTAATCTTAACCGTTCTATTTCATCAAATACGATCTGTAAACAGGGCTTTAAGTGTAAAATACCGAACTTGTCCTTTAAGCTGTTCAGGAAAGTGTTTTTTTATGTGAAAGATGTATTTGAAGTGACAATAAATGGTTTGCTATACTCTTTTGTGAATTGTCTTATTTTGACAGTTATTATGAATATTAAATATAATCATGTTGATTATAATCGGTTGAAATTAGGCCTGAAAAATACGTCTTTTTTCAGCGAAAGACCTGAAAAAGACGGCTTTTCACATTTCAACCAAAATTTAACGTTGTTTAGACGACTGGCAATGTCTTTTCGACGAGTTTTTGCTGGGTGGGAAGCTCACCTCTGGAAGCCCTGGAGATTGGAGGAAGCTGGACGTACTGCGGTGTCAGGCTCTCTCCGGAGTTTCTTGCAGGTACGTCTGAAGCACACATAGGTTTAACTAGGCATGTAGGTCGCTTGAGCGAGCGAAATTTACTACTGTCCATGTTTTAAGGTAAAATGGTGCACTGTTCCACAATTATACAACTGTTTTGTAACTAACGTTAGCTGTACTAAAAAAGTACTAAAAAAGTTTGTCTCATTTGCTCTGTGACGTCATGGAATGCTTCTAACGGCGACGTCACAGAGCAAATGCCAGCCAAAACATTATTGTTTTGATTTAATTCGCTCCATGCACTGCGACCATTGACTTTCGAACTTGAGTGAGTCTCAAAACTCGCGCACATAAAATCTAGGCGCGTGCACAGGATACGAGGGCAAAGAGCCAAGAGGCTCAGAAATACGCCATAGATTAATCGCGTTTAAAGCCAAACGCCGTCAAATACGGCGTTTTAAACCGTATTGGACGCCGCAAAATACGCCGTTGTAATTACAAATATGGCAAGCCAAGAGGCTCAGAAATACGCCATAGATTAATCGCGTTTAAAGCCAAACGCCGTCAAATACGGCGTTTTAAACCGTATTGGACGCCGTTGTAATTACAAACGCCGTAAAAGACGCGCGAAAATAAAGTCATATCATCAAGAGTTGGAAAGAGTGAAACACTTTAAGTTTTTGGGGGAATAACATGGGATGTACATATCCAGAAAGTAATAGAAAAGTGTAGGAAGGTGTTAAATGTTATGAGGTGTTTGGTGGGAAGTGATTGGGGAGCTGACAGAACAGCACTGAAGGCAATTTATTGTGGATTAATTAGATCAGTACTGGATTATGGTTGTGTGGTGTATGGATAGGCATCAAACATGTCCCTCAAAAAATTAGATAACATTCAGTTTCAGGTTTTGAGATTATGTACAGGGGCATTCAAAACAACTTCAACGGCAGCTTTGTTGGTGGAGATGGGAGAAATGCCACTCAAGTTGAGACGAATTCAGCTATCTCTGAATTATTGGGTCAATTTACAGGGCCATAATGAAGATCATCCAGCACAAAGTACTTTAAAACCTTGTTGGGAAAAGGAGAAGAGGGAGACAAAAAGCTTTGGATGGACAGTTTTAAAAAAGGCAAGAGAGTTCAAATTAACTGAATTAAAAATCAGTCCTACAGTACCATTACCAGTAGTGCCACCTTGGATAATACCTGAAGTGAAAGTAGATTTAGTGCTATTAGAAAAGAAGAACAAAGACGTGTCAATTTTTGACTCACATACTATACAGGAATATATTAATAATTACTACAGTTATATTCAGATTTACACAGATGCATCAAAGAATTTAGTTAATAAGATAGGAGTAGCTTTTATTGTTCCAGAGTTTCATATTTCAATAGCAAAGAGAACAAGATGTACCGCATGGCGGTACAAAATATGACCGCCGCTCAGGCCTGCACTGGCTTTCCACAAAAATAAATGACGTGGAGCAATTTGGCTGTATTGCGTGTTTATGTATATACCTAAAAAAAGTAGTAGTATGTGCATGTCTGTCTGTGTGTGTGTGTATGTGTGTGTGTTTGTGTATGTGTGTGTCTGTGCGTGTATGTATGCGTGCGTACATGTGTGTGCGCGTGTGTGTTTGTGTGTGTGTGTCTGTGCATGTGGATTTGTATGTGTGTGTATGGGTGTGTGTCTGTGCGTGTGGATGTCAGTGTGTGTGCATGCTTGCGTTTGTTTGTATTCCTGCATGTGTGTGTGTGTGTGACAGTATCATCCTAAACCAGCAACCCTTCGCTCAACACCACCATCTACAGGCCGATGAGTGTACAGTCACTAAATGTGCACATAAATGAATTTATTTTAGACCCCCCCATGGATGAAATTCTACGAAACTTAGCATACCCCCAGAGGATGTCAAGTTAATCATACACATGAAATATGGTGCAGTTCTGAACATCTCAACTGAAGATAGGGGCGAGTAAAGCAGAATAATATTGCATTTTCATTTTTTATGGGAAGGGGCGCAAATCACAAATGAGTGATTATGGGCTAGGTTGATGTGGGCCCTTAAGACCAACATACCATAAAAATGTCTTCATCCTCGGTGCCACGGTTCAGGTAGTTATTTAGGAAAAACTGAATTTTTTGGGTTTGGGGGGGCCCAGCGCGGGGGGGGAGTGGCCCCCGGGGACCAAACGAAATTTTTCCGTAAAAGTCTAGTGGGGCTACATGCCCACCAAATTTCATGTTCCCCGGTGTTTCGGTGTACTAACCCTGCCTGGGCAAAACATCCACAGAACTGTCAATTTTCCAACTCTTTCAAGCCACGAATTTTTACAAATATTCACGAATTATTTAATGCCGGTCTGCCAATCACACTCATCCAGGCCAATTAACCTACAGCTATTGTTGCAAGCATAATTTACATTTCTTTTAAGAATAATGACTCATATGTGGGAAAGAAATAACTAGGCTATGTTATTTTTTATTAATGAATATAATATGAATAAAACACGAATTTAATTAGCCTACAAAAATCGGAACACTATTTAATTCTGGAAGGAGAAGCTTATAGACCTACCAACAAACCTGCCACATTTTTTAGAAATAGCAAAAAATACATTCGTCTTATTTTTTTTTCAGATAGGCCTATTTAAAACACACAAATTCATAGGGCATTCTATGGGTTATATAAATTTTTTGTGTTATTCAGCACTTAGATGGAAATGTGCCGAGTTAAGCCAATACGACCTGGATTCTTTTCCTTGTTTAATAACTCCTCATAAATGAGCATAAGAATTGGATTACCACAAATGATCCGTGCTGAATTCGTCTGGTCTGACTCAGTTCATCATTGATTGGGAGAGAACAGTTCAAACTTACTGGCTGTGGAAATCAGTGGGCGTGTGTAACCCCAGTAATGATACCCGCTATATTAAAGCTGGGGCCTGGTTAAGTATTCGTGTCACTATTATGATTACCTATAATAATCACATGTATTCCATTCCCTTCAGCAGCAATAAAGACTATTGAATCAAATCCTTGTCTTATGAGTCTTTTTATGTATTTGAATGTGAAATGTAATAAAATAAAATATGAAAATTCAAAACAGTCTTTTGGAATAAAATAAAATATCAAATAAAATAAGTTTAAAGGATTTACAATTCAGAAAATAAACCAAACACTTATCTCACAAGTGTTAAACACCCTCAAATGTTAACTGTTTAACTCAATAACCCAGTCTTCAAATAGGTATATACTCAATGAACTATTCAGTAATTTAAATCAAACTCACTTAAATGGGCCCACATTCACGCTCTCATTCACACACGAGAATTGCAGGCCTGATGCAATTAGGACTACGTTGCAGGCCTGATGTTTTCCCGAACGCGATGTGTCCCTCGATACGACCAGGTCGACGACAGCGCGCGCGAGCGGCTGTCTCACTCTCCCGCGATGCAACAGAGGAACTCCGAGCTTTTCCGGTCACCCGGAGCACTATCTGTTGTGACGATCTATCCCTCGTTGCCAGAGGAACTCCGGGCTTTTACGGTCACCCGGAGCGCTATCTGGTTCGCCTCCCGAATGTGATCGGCTCGTTGCTCGCGCAAATCACCTCACGAGCGCATGGAGTGAAATCCAGGACGAATATCACAAATAATTGCTAAATAAAGTTCTTATTAGCAAAGCAACAATACTAATGACTGATTAAGTCTGTATATACGGGATTATCGTGTGAAAATCCTAATATTTAGCCTTCACAATCTTTTCCTCGTCCGACTCGTCTAGTTTCTCCTTCCTCTCACTCTCATTCAGCCACGCCCTTCCTCTCATCAATTGCGTCATACGTCAGTACGTAAATCAGATATTAAACATTAAATAATATTATATATAATTATATAACTATATACATACAAATGAAAACACTGTAAAGGCACAGACTAAATAAAATATACACATTATAATGTAAAATAAACATTACTTTCAAATTTAGTTTCTTTAGGCTCACCGGGCTACAATCAAATATATCAATTGTCAAATATATCACCAATGAGGCTTATCATATGTCACCTTGCAGCAGCAGCGCCGCGTCAGACACGTTTCTGGTGTGCAAAGACTTGGAAAACGCCACGCAACAGAAACGCCATGCTCACGCCACGCAGCCAGTGTGTCGCCGGCCTATACTCACCTGTCACGGCTATATTCGCCTGACATTCAACCTGTCACGGCTATATTCGCCTGTCACTCAAGGTTAAATAAAGATGTCATGGCTAGTTGTAATTCTACATGTAGCCTAGCCTACACAATATATAGTAGGCTAGGCTTAGCCTAATAATAATAATACCAATAATAATATTGATAATGATGATAATACTAATAATAAACATAGTGATTATAATCATTATAGGCTATCAATCCAACCATGCTATCTTAAGGTAAACTTGCACTGTTGGACTACTGAGACGTTACTCACGGCCAAGCTATTTCATTGTAGCCTATTTTGTTATGTTTTGTTTTTCTGTGCAGAGTTTGTTTTTCTTGTTTCTAACTTCTTATTTTTTTGTCCTGTAGGCCTAATTGATAACATGCAGTCAGAAAAACGCAGAGAAATAAACGATTAAACGAGGCTGCATGAAAGCATTCGGTAAGAATGAATAGCCTCGATTTCTAAATAGGCTAACATAAGAAAAATACACGATTAATTCAATTAACATTAAAACTTAAAGTATGCAGTTTATTAGACTATAGGTTAGCCATGGTCTTGTGAAGCCGAGGGAATGAGATGTATAGGGCAGGCACGACAGCGCGATCGCTACATAGCCTATAAGCCAATAAGAATATCGCTCTGTAAAAACAACAAAAGCATACTACTACAGGTACATTTAAGTTTATTGACCTTAGGCCGGCGACACACAGGCTGCGTGGCGTGTTGAGGACTCGTTCAGTATGTGCGCACTAGTGGACCTTTCAAACGTAGCCTACACTTAGACCGAATGGACACAGGAACCTGGTTAACGTGAAGGCTGTGTGCGCGAAAATCAATGGACTGTGTTAATGAGTAAATTTACGTCACGGTGACAAATGAAGTCTATATTCAGACAAACTGTTGAAGGTGTTCATTGGAAAATGGACAAGAGTGATGTGGAGGTCCATGCTCTGTCATTTGCGCAAATAACAGTGCGCGAGCTCAACAACAATTTGTTTGAAGTTCATGTCCAAGCTGATGAGATGCATTTGTCATAGTAAATGAGGAGGGAAGTTGTTGAGGTGGGGGGATTGGGGGTGTAAGAATGAGAAAAACAGTTTTTTAAAAGTGTTTTACCCCCCCCAGTCACATACCTTACCTTTACCTTTTTTAACCTCGAGTACCCTAAAAGCTAGCTATTTGATTGGTCTAAGTGCGTTGACCAGTTTAATTTGATTGGTCCAAAATCGACACCAACGAGGCAGCGATGAGCTTCAAGGATCATAGCTGTTACGATGAGCCAAGGACAAAGCAGAGAGAATCCATACGCAAAACTAATTTAATGAAACAAACAGGAACTCCAGGGCAAACAAAGGAACACAGAACTCAGGACAGGAACACGGAAACAGCTACAACGACCGACAAACAACAACTGAAGCACAGACGTTATATACACAGGCAAACAAGCTAAACAAGATAACAAGGGGGTGTGGTTAATCAGAAACACCTGGGGAGACTAATAAACAAGAAAAACTACAAAGGACTACAAAACATGGCACAGGACAGGAAATAACAAAAGTCCATACAAGACAAGGGAAACACAGTACAGGAATCATGACATAGCCCCCCACTTAAGGAGCGGATTCCAGACGCTCCTCAGGAAATAGTTCAGGAGGGTGGTGGAGCGGAGGCAGACCCGGGGGGCGGGATGGAGGGCCAGGCCCGTGGAGCGGAAGAGGGCCTGGAGACTGCAGTAGAACGGGAGGCCAGGGCGGAGCAGGCAGTGCAGGCGACCAGGGCGGAGCAGGCAGTGCAGGCGACCAGGGCGGAGCAGGCAGTGCAGGCGACCAGGGCGGAGCAGGCAGTGCAGGCGACCAGGGCGGAGCAGGCAGTGCAGGCGACCAGGGCGGAGCAGGCAGTGCAGGCGACCAGGGCGGAGCAGGCAGTGCAGGCGACCAGGGCGGAGCAGGCAGTGCAGGCGACCAGGGCGGAGCAGGCAGTGCAGGCGACCAGGGCGGAGCAGGCAGTGCAGGCGACCAGGGCGGAGCAGGCAGTGCAGGCGACCAGGGCGGAGCAGGCAGTGCAGGCGACCAGGGCGGAGCAGGCAGTGCAGGCGACCAGGGCGGAGCAGGCAGTGCAGGCGACCAGGGCGGAGCAGGCAGTGCAGGCGACCAGGGCGGAGCAGGCAGTGCAGGCGACCAGGGCGGAGCAGGCAGTGCAGGCGACCAGGGCGGAGCAGGCAGTGCAGGCGACCAGGGCGGAGCAGGCAGTGCAGGCGACCAGGGCGGAGCAGGCAGTGCAGGCGACCAGGGCGGAGCAGGCAGTGCAGGCGACCAGGGCGGAGCAGGCAGTGCAGGCGACCAGGGCGGAGCAGGCAGTGCAGTGTGCCAAAATAATAAATAGATCCGGAGATTTCAAATCCCACTTACAAAAGCATGGTAGGTCAATGTTAACAATTAAAATCATACTCTTTGGATCTTTGACAAGTTTAAAAGTCAAACTACATCTGTCAAATGTATTATTCCTTTTCTTTGCTACAGGTCTGATGGTAATAGCAACACCTTCTGGGAGTACACTGATACATACCAAACAGAAGTAGAGATACAACAGTAGTTTATAACTGAAATTAGCATAATCAAAATGGAATGTATCTTATTTTTCTCAGATGTGTTCAACCTTCTGTGCTATTGTTGAAACTGACCAAGCCCAACAAGGAACCAACGTATGCCCTATATGTGGGATTCATTTTAGCACCACCTCAAACTTGAGACGTCATGAAAAAGAGCAGCACGATGGACAAGAACCCATGATGTGCATTGACCCAAAAAATGGACTCTATGTGACAACAAAACATTCCCATGGTATTAGACTTCCTATACATGTACAGGAGTGTTTACCAGCACCGCTGTATGATTGTGAAGTGGATGAATGTAGGGACTTTATGAGCATAGCTGCCTAAAGTGGAAACCCTGGTAAAGAATGCTACCACCTAGAGGGGACCAGAAAAGCCCTTTCATCTATTCCACCACCAATACTGAAAAATCGGTCTGTGAATGAGATGGTGGAAAAAGGACTCATCTCAACATCAAGGCAAGAAGAATGTGTGGCACTCTACCAACGTGCCTACTCAGAGGAAGTCGACTGTGTGTTTCCAATTTTCTGGGGGGAACACAGTCTCTCTGATAGATACGTCTTCTTCTCAGTCTACACTGGTGAGAAGGACAACTGGTGTAGGTTTGGAAGGACCATTTCAACATTTGATACCAAATCAGGTAAATGGCACTGCAACTGTATAGGATCAAAAAACAGAATTAGCTGTTTACATAGATACTTGTCTATGTGGTGGCTGTTCCAAGAGCATCCAAACCTGGCCAAAAATGCAGTGGATACCTCAAATGAGGATATTGAAGACATTGAGGAAATGGTCAGTGGAAATCTGGGTATGCATTATCAGCCAGAATTCACGCATAGTAGTGTGATCATTATGACCAACAACTTGTGGAATTCCAAGAGAATCCTAGAGGATCTTCCACTTGATTTAACGAAGACAGAGAAGCCCGTTCCAGAGAAATTTGAGCCTGCAGAAGCAATTGTCCTTACTGTCCAGGGCCGTGTCCTCCTGAACTGAACAATGCTTTTGTCATAACAACACAAGCAACAGTCTATGGGATATTTTCGCAGAACAAAGGTAGGGCATTCTTTACAATTTTACACTTAAGCCACTAATATAAATTGTGCATATATAAAAAGTGAAATGCCAATAAATGTGTTGATGTGTTTTCATGTAGGTATTTCAGTCTATGGAAAGGAGTGCCCAGTATGCTAAAACGTAATTCGTTTTCAGGATTACAATACTGGATTTCACAATTACAACAATAAGATCTTTCTTTCCATACCATTATGTTCTTTTCTGACAACCGGCCTTTCGGTGAGTTCGTCCAATCGAATTGTTATGTGGGACGTGTTTCTACTAAATTAAGCACATACAAAAATATTAACAACATATGTTTAAAAACATTGTCTCTTTTTTATTATCTGCAGAATCACATTGCTGTTGGACGGATGTTGCGCACAATTGAGTCCCATTCTGGGACTAAAGTGCCATACAACTCCCTAAGGAAGGCTTTCTATCACTTCTGCGCTCTCAAAAAGTATTCCTACAGCTATTTCTGTTACCGCTGTAGACACCACCCATCTGTTGTCATTGCTGACGCAAACTGGAAAGTTGCGTTTGAATTGCCAGGTGACAGTTGATTTAAAATGTATTTTAAAACTTCTAGCATAATTTATCCCACATTCACATGCTCATTGTCACTTCCCTTTTTATCACAACTACCAGTCCATCTCCTAAAACGTCCGGAGAAACATAATATCACTCCCCAGGACACGGAAGTTAACGTGGCAGCAAGATGGGATAACCTGGAGAAGGAAATTATAGCCTCCGGATTCTGTGATGGTAAGCATAATATGTTAAGACGTTAAGTGCTCTGTAAATTTTGCAACATTATTAATCTTATTACTCTTAATATTAATTTATACTAATTGTACTTAAGTTACATTTCTGTATAAATATTTAAGTAAAAATTCACAATTTGATTGATGCCATGCATTTTTATTGTACTTCAATTAAATACATGACAGAATGAACCTTACAAATTTCATTCTTTAGGTGCATCTGGCAATAGTCAATGTAAAGCATATTGTTGATGTTTCATCCCTACCAGTGAATGTGCGATAACTGTTTATCCGCCGTCATCAGTGGCCCTGCATGTTTACTAGCGTTCGTGGCAGGCTCCGTTGTGGGGGAGGAGCTGTGGAGGGAGGGCTGTAGCGCAGCAGAGAGCGAGGGGGAGTGACCTGTAGCTGTGCTTGTTCAAATTTTCAGGCTAAGTCAACGTTTTCTAAAAGTTCCCTACTTCAGCTTTAAGTTACATTTCTGTATAAATATTTAAGTAAAAATTCACAATTTGATTGATGCCATGCATTTTTATGGTACTTCAATTAAATACATGACAGAATGAACCTTACAAATTTCATTCTTTAGGTGCATCGGCAATCCCTTTCAAAGCTCATTGTCATACTCTGCCTTTGCTCCATGGATGGGGCAACATGCACGCACCAGTGATACCCTACCGAAAACTGAAGTTTTCAAAGGGCTATCCTTCGTGACAGGGCCAGCAGCAGTCGTGTTGCAAAGGACATCGATGAGGACCAAATTTTACAAATTCTCGATGCAAAATCGGTAAAGTACAATGTACATTGTTTTCTTACATTCACATTAACATGCAACACATTACCTACAAATACTGCCTTCCTAAACATTGTTTAATGTAAATGATCATTTGATCAGCCAAAAAAGGATGACCTGATTAAAGCCTGCAATGTCCTCGGAGTGTCAGCAAGTGGATCCATCGCTGACATGATAAACAGACTTGAGGAGCTTCTCCTTTATAAGAATATTTATCCAAAAATGTCTGTGAAACTCAAAAAAGCTGGAGGTAAGATGGGTTTTGTTACTCTTTGGCATGTATATAATTTATAGTAGGGAACAATATATTAGAAATGTTCTTTTGTAATACAATATCTTTTTGGTTAAAATAACCTACTCTGTTCCAAATATTTGTTGTAATACAGGTGGAGTTTTACACATGGGATGCACCCACGGAGTGGTCTACTATGCATCACCTTTATGGTGGCAGGAGTCCGCTCGGTACCATGGGGATGCCTTGTTGAGTTTCAAACACCCTCCCACTGTGTACATATGTGACATTGCTGGACGTGTTGCCAGACATGTAAACAATCGCACACAGCAGCGATTTTTCCAGCCACATATGTGAGCCAACAGAGACAAACATATCATTGGCTTCTGCTGGCAAATTGAGGGTACATCCTGACTGGGTTAACAACATCAAGATTAAAGCAAGACTCAACTCAGAACCCTCACGGATATACGCGCCTGTTCCGCGGGTATACTCGCCTGTCCCGCGATCTGTCACGGGTATATTCGACTGTCCCGCGACCTGTCACGGCCCGGGTATACTCGCCTGTCCCGCGACCTGTCACGGCTATACTCTCCTGTTCCGCGGGTATACTCGCCTGTCCCGCGACCTGTCACGG
>FLSR01000551.1:19272-32661 GCA_900092035.1 Leuciscus waleckii
GAGTTCACATCTACATATAATTAGTACAATAAGTTTATGCGTATTTGGCGTGCTGTCCGGGGGGAGGGCTCCGAGCATGGAGTTAGGCCCGAGCCCAGAGTACTCCCCCCAGTTGGTAAGTGTAGATGGAACTGGAAGTGAGGAGATGGGGTGGAGGAGGGATGCTGACAAACTTTCAATGAACAGAGATAGGTCTGCTGTGAATTTATACTCTGTCATTGAGTTGATTACTGATTAATCTCCAGCTGTGCATAATTTGGTTAATTATCTGAACCTGCTCCTCCCGAACTTTGTTAATAAAACATCATTAAATAGTCATTACATACTTTGATCGATATTTTTGGTACATGCAGACTTCAAAATCCTGGGCCATACAGCTGTTTTTTGTTGCACTCTGGACTGCTTTAACCTTAGGTGGAAAGTCCTAGGACATTTTTTCATGTTAAGCTTGGCAAACCCTGTAAACTGTAAAGTTTTTTAAAAATTCCCAGCAATACCTCTGGTTGCAGATTTTTCACCATGCACGAGGCATGGTACAGACGAAGATATGCCATCTGCTCATTGTGCAGAATTTCCTGGCACATTTTAATATTTTTAGCTTCCATCTCTGCCATCTAGTCCAAAAACGATTTAACAGAATCAGTTACAGTTACATAAAAAAAAAAATATATATATCACAAAATATATAAACAAAATCAACATAATGCATTTATATAAAAACAGTTAACTCACTGTGCATACGAAAACACCACAGTTCCTTCCATCATCTCTGTTCCATTGCTTTGGACTGGACACAGTCCAATCTTCTAAGGATGCGATATTTCTAAAAGCATCTCTGAATTTTTTTTAATATTTTGATCATTTATTATTTACAAATCATTATACATTGGGCACAATTTGTAATTACATGAAATAGTGTGTAAAAAGAATTACAGTAAGAAAGTCTTACTTCAGAATTTCCATGTCGAGGTCGGATATTGTCAGATATTGACTTGTGTTGTCATAAAGTCTAATGTTTTTTGTAGTCATGTCAAAAACCTGTTAAGTAAAAATAACAGTAACATATTTTACATATGAAAAAGCAATGTCTACTGTGATATGAAATAGTGGTCCAGTTTAAAGCAGCCTAAAGCTGGAAAAATGGGTAATAGTAACTAGTAAAACTAGTAATATTTCATTAGTATATCATTTGTTTTCACCCAAAGAATGAAGTGGCGTCCCATATCTGGGTTATCTCCAGGTCCAACAATGGAGATCTGAAGCATTCTGAAATGAAGAAAACTGGAAACATTCACTTCTGAGACATTTATGATGACACTATTATGTCAAACTATTAGTATTGATGCTTATGCTGAAAAATATGTGCATTTTGTACTGCACATTTTGTAAATACCCCCAAGAACTTTCAAGTGCGCGTCTGACACTGTTGCATACTCTGCCAATCTCTGTGCCATAGAATAAACGTGTCTGTGTTCAGAGCCACAACCTGGAAGGCAAAATCACAGGTTTTAGTCTTTATATAACAAACTATTAATGTCACAGGTAAGTCATAGGTTCTGTTTGAATAACTTACATCCTTAGTCTCTTCCGCAGTTTGAGCAATGCGGCAATTGACAGCCTTTCAACAACAACAAAAAAGTGTTTTATTGTTATACAGTATGGGGTGACACAAAATGAATATTACATCTATGGATAAGACAACTTTTATAATGCTTTATAGCATTTCATACTTACATTATCAGTTAGCCAAGGCATTGCTGGCAAATCCTGGCAATGACATCATCTTCTTTCCTCTTTACAGCGTACAGTTTGGAGATTGTCTCCTAATGATGAGAAAGTACAACAAATTACTATTAAGCGTACATGTTGATAGTACTGTTCAATTTCTTATTGTTGTTCATGGTTGTCATTGGTGTGAAAATTCCAATGTTGTTACCTTGTGCATCTGCTCAATGGGGAACATTGCCACAGAAAACTTCTTCCCCTCCTCAGGCAATTTGTCAAATTTTGCTGGGCCATGTGGATCTCTGCCCTGTTCTTCCGTTGGTCGTGTGTTGTTTCTGCAATTATTTATGAATACATTACTCCACAGTAAATACTACAGATTCGCTATAATGAAAATGTGTAACCGCACACATTACTTCACATTATTACCTTTTTGCCCACACAGTTTTCCCTGTAGTCCTAGGTATATGTTTTCCTCTGTACGTTCCTGCATTTCTTTAAAAAATTCAGTTTTTCCTGGTATTGTGTAGATGGAAGTACAGGCGTAATGAAAACATGTAGTGGGTATCTCTCATCTGGCAAAATGAATACCGGCTTGAGGACAGCTCCCTATTCACTTGTTCGGCTTCTGAGGTGTTGATAAGAGAAGCCAGTTCAGGGATTATTTTCAGACTCCGCAATTTCTCCTCTGGTCGTTTTTGGTTCTTTTGGTGGAACCTATCATAAAAGAGGAAGCGGTCTGATGTTCCAGTTTCTGGATGTGCTTGTAAGAAACTGTCCATTGTTGAGGGTTCTGAGTTGAGTCTTGCTTTCATCTTGATGTTGTTAACCAGGTCAGGATGTACCCTCAATTTGCCGGCAGAAGCCAATGATATGTTTGCCTCTGTTGGCTCACACACCCTCCCATCATGTGGCTGGAAAAATCGCTGCTGTGTGCGATTGTTTACATGTTTGGCAACACGTCCAGCAATGTCACATATGTACACAGTGGGAGGGTGTTTGAAACTCAACAAGGCACCCCCATGGTCCCGAGCGGACTCCTGCCACCATAAAGGTGATGCATAGTAGACCACTCCGTGGGTGCATCCCATGTGTAAAACTCCACCTGTATTACAACAAATATTTGGAACAGAGTAGGTTATTTTAACCAAAAAGATATTGTATTACAAAAGAACATTTCTAATATATTGTTCCCTACTATAAATTATATACATGCCAAAGCATTTATAGAATAATTATGAACTTAAATGAAACAATATTGCAACATTGACAAATACATTTATTTGATCTGTTATAACTATTTAATTCAGGGCGATTTTGCCTACATTTATTTAGAGCGAGATTTTCACCCTTTCCTTGTCCTTTCCTCATTGGGAAGCGCTCACATAGCTAAACATGTTTGAGTAGATCCTCTGTACCTCTCGGTTTCATATGGATTACATATAATCAGCCTTTAGACATGCCGATTTCTTATCGTGACTGAGCTGAGGCAAGTGGCTTTTGATTCATTTTTGTGAGACGCAGTTCCCGGAGACAGAGACGACAGATAGACTTTTGTCGTTAGCCTAATATGAATAAAAGTTTACAGTTTTGAATGATGTAGCCTAGCCTACTCTACTCTTATATGTATGACCGAAAAAACACGGAGTAGCCTATAAAGTTATTTTAGCTGTTATGAGAAAAATAAATCCAAATGAACGTGCCGCCACGTTTGTCGAACACTAATTCACCATCCCAGAATAAAACCCGACTTTAGAACAATGCATAGCGCCACTCGTCATGGTGTGCCGAAACACTTAATTATAAACTTCAATATTTCATTCAAAATAATCTCAAACCGCTTTGTGACATTTTGAAAAGCCGTGCATGCATTACGGCCACTGGAACATGAACTTAACTGAAACGCTGGTTCTGATTTGATTGTTTGTCGTTTAAACGTGCGTGTTGCATATCTTTATTTTATATTTTGAATATGGTCTATTGAAGTAACATTGATTAGCCTACTGTGGAACCTCAATATATATATATATATATATGTGTGTGTTTTGTTTGTTTGTTTTTTACAGAACTGCTTTTGAAATTCAATTGGAATTATTATACAGATGTAAAGTCATTCTGTTGTATAATATTTGTTCCTTAGTGTAAAATCAAATGCATGGTAATTTTATTTTATAAATATAAGCAACAAACTTTATGGTATTCAAACAAATTCGTTTTTTCATTCAAGTAGACCTAATGGTTCGTTTTATTTAGCCGAATTTGTGTCGTCCGTAATAATATTTATATTATTAGGCCCATTTATTCGTTTAATTTTACAGCAGTTTGTGTGTATGGAAGCCAATTTAAATTTTAATCGCGCGCGTTGCGCAAAAGTTCACTTATCAAAATTCTGGCCTTATAGTTAATTTACTTGAAAAAAAATCTATATGTATATTTTGTTTATATAATTTTTTATTTATATTATTAGGCCCATTTATTCGTTTAATTTTACAGCAGTTTGTGTGTATGGAAGCCAATTTACATTTTAATCATGCGCGTTGCGCAAAAGTTCACTTATCAAAATTCTGGCCTTATAGTTAATTTACTTAAAACAAAATGTATATGTATATTTTTGTTTATATAATTTTTATTTATATTATTAGGCTCATTTATTCATTTAATTTTACAGGACTTTTTGTTTAGCCTATATTCCTTCTTACATAGGCCTGTAATTTGAAATAAAACATTTCAATTTGAAAAATGTTGTTGTTGCTCATTAGTTGTTTAGGAGGTAAGGCTGTGGTCTAAGCTAAAAGTGATATACGTGTAGATTTCTTTTCCTTCTTTTCCGGAGCGAGCGGGGGGCGATTTGAGTGGAGCGCGAAGCAAACCTCGTTGAGCGCTGAGCGATAATGAGCGGAGCGGCCTGATGTAGCTTAGAGCGGGGGAGCGGAGGGGTGAACAGTTCCGTGAGCGATGAGCGGAGATTCTCACCGCTCCACTCCGCTCACATGCTCTGGTTTGTAATAAGTGAAGCTGGTAATGCTGTTTGTGGAGTTGGAGCCTGACATCCGATGTTTACACGTCAACCCAATTTTCATTTTCAACCAAAATTTGACATCTGAGTGATGTTGGAGCCCATGTCCAATAACATTTGTAGCTGGGTTGAACTCACATTGTGGCCATAATATGAGCACACAGTGAGTGCACAGTGCGGTTACACTTTTAGCTCATTGTGAATTACATTGTGATCATATGGAGAGATCACTGTGAGATCAACGTGTTGACTGGGTTATGTACTTACTCAATAACTGATTTATTTATTTATTTTTATCCAAAAATTTACATACTACAGCTTTAAATAATAATTAAAAAAAAAAAATGTTTTATTTCAGAAACATGTTGATTTTTTTTTTGTACATGTTTTATTTCAGAAACATGTTGAAATTAAAAAAAAAAAATGTTTTATTTCAGAAACATGTTGATTTTTTTTTTGTACATTTTCATAACAGCCCATCTGTTTGACCCCTGCTACAACTACACCGTGCTGGACGACCAAGGAGATCCATCTATAATACACATGCTTCAGTCATATTTTATGATTGTTCCATCAACTGGAGAGGCTGGTATCGTCTCTTCATTAACAACACTAGTGCTCATATCCCAGACACATGTGTTGCGAGGTACAGCTGTGGCACTGATGTCTCACTGTGGTTACGTGGTGGACACCCAACAGTAACAGATGGAGTCGTCACTCGATATGTCTGCGGTAACGCTTACAGTTACTGCTGCTTTTACGGGTCTTTTCCCATTAAAGTCAAAGCCTGTCCAGGCAATTATTATGTCTATGAGCTGGTTAGTCCAACTCACTGTTCTTCAGATTACAGTATGGCATACTGTGCAGGTAATTATATTCCCATGAGCTCTTTCTACACACTCATGATATTTGTGTCTCTGTTCATTAATCACTATTCATCCAAACTTTCAGACACTGGCAGCATTAACACCAGCCCTACAACTGTCACACCAGTGACCATCTCACCTGGTAATGTTACACACTGTGTCTCTATTGGCTTATTTTATAACATTGCTGAGCACTGAATAGATGTGTGTGAGTGATTGTGTCAATACGTAAATATGAAAGAAAAATGTAATTTGAATTCACACTATCTATTTTCTAAATGAATTTTATTGATGTTATTGTGAAAGAGTCATCCATTTATATTTGTTATGGTGCAACTTGACACTTTCTACCTTATTTTTTAGGTAAAGTAAGTTGACTCTGTCCTAAAATATTAACACATTTAAAAAAATGCTTATAACCTGGACAGAAAACTGCTTGTATAGGCTATCAAAAAAGTAATGCATTCCCAGATAGCAACATTGTTTCGGCCCAGATCCGGCCCACATCTGGCACTTGTGGAATGCAGATATGGCCCACATGCAGCGTGATTTCAGACACAGAAGAAATTAAATCTGTTTAGATCTCAGCAGAGGAGGATTAAACAACTCCACAAACAGCATTACCAGCTTCACTTATTACTAACCAGACTGACTTTATTTCTGTCAGAAGTCTAAGAAGTTTTTATTGAGAATTAACAGAGGTTTAACGCTGTGTTTCATTTGAAGTCACCATAACAGTGATTAGTGTTTCCATTAGTTGGGCTCTTAACTCGTATTATATCTTTTGTCGTTTTTGTCGGCTGTGACAGTGTGTTTGTCAAACACATTTGCAGCAGCAAAGAAAGCTAAAGTGAAATGAGATCAGGTGATGATGGTTATCTGTTGATGATTTTATAATCATCAGGAAATAGCCTGATTCACTGATTTCTTTGGAATCTAACATTTGTGTTGTTCCACTAATATTTTCACATCACAAACCCTGTATTACTGCAGCATGAGATCCAGCAATATTAAAACAGTCAGGTTAAATCTTTTAACAAACATGAGATCAAAAATAAGCTTACGCTGACACACATAGGTATCAGGAATCAGCGTATGAATCTCAACAATGGTGACAATCACAAATATTTAGATAACCAGATCAATTCAGAACATCACTGAAAAGCTACTAATTCACAACAAAACCAACAGCAAAAAAATAAAAGCAAATATTTAGAATTAAACAAAATAATAGGAGTTGTGTACTATGCTGGTACCCAGCATGCATTACAGCAAGGTACTTTTGATTGTAACCATTGTTGAGATTCATACGCTGATTGTTGATGTCTGTGTGTGTCATATTGGCAGATGCAGATATATTATAATCTAATTTATTGTGTACAATTCTTATTCTAGCAGTAGAAATTATTCATAAATACTAAATAAAACATCAGTTGTTCAGATCAAGTTTTGCAGATAATGTGTACACAAAACATATGAGGCCCCATTTACACCTGGGATTAAGATGCATTATGGTTGATTAGATCACAAGTGGATGATGCTTAATACAGATGTAAATGGGGTTGTGACGATGAGATGCAGATGTGATATCTTCAATTGGTCTGTGTGTTAGATTCGCATGAGTGCAAAGTACAATTTTTAGAGTTATTATTTCCACTCCCGGATAAACCAGTCAACACGTTGATCTCACAGTGATTCTCCATATGATCACAATGTAAGTTCACATTGAGCTAACCTCACAGTGCACTCACTGTGTGCTCATATTATGGCCACAATGTGACTCACCCCAGCTAGAAATGTTATTGGACATGGACTCCAACATCACTCAGACGTCAAATTTTAGTTGAAAATGAAAATTGGGTTGACGTGTAAACATCGGGCTACAACTTCATTAAACAACTCCACAAACAGCATTACCAGCTTCACTTATTACTAACCAGACTTTATTTCGGTGTGTGGAAAAATTCTTATTAAGATTAACAGAGGTTTAGATGTTGATGCTTTATTGAAATTAATAGTTTGGTTTGATTTAGTTGGTGAGTTTGATTCTTGATGTTTTAATGTTAGTTTTTCTCTGGCTGCTGTAACTGTTTGTTATGGCAAGAACAGTAAGAGAAAATGTGATCAGATGATGTCAGCTACTTGATGATGACAATGACATAATCATCACGTATTGCACTGATCAGCTTCTAGACCATCATGTGTTATTAATTTCATATAATTGATTATAGTAATGTTTCTGCAGCATGATATCTCACCATGTTTAAATTACAAAATCTGTATAATAACAATTATAAACTAACATCAAATAGTCAAGGCCAAAGTGCCCAACTAAAGCAAACACTGACCTCCACAATGCTAACCAAACCAAACTATTACTTTCAAACAAACTCTTTTAAGAAGTTCAGTCCTGTGTCTGCTGGGAAACTTCCCGCTAAAACTTTAGAAGAATGTTAGGGGATAATGTTCTATCAATGTTTCACTAAACATGTTTAAAATGTTTTTAGAGAGCATTATCCTACCTTTTAGGAGAACATTCTGGTAACAAAAATAAAACTTGCCACTGAAAACATTACCAGAACATAGCATAACATTCTCAGAATATTCTTAGAACAATAAAATTTCTAGCTGTGGAAACACGTGCATGTGGTAAACTTGTGAGGAGTCAAAAATAAAGCATTAAGTTAATTGTGCCACCGGTGTGACATGATGCATGCACACAAAGAAAAATGGTTATTGTTAAAAAAACTCAGCTTGGTGATATCTAACCACATTAAAGTAGAATTACTTTAAAGTAAAAGTATTACAAAATTTTTAGTAACAGTTTTTATGTATTTGTTTACTTTTCATTATAACAGTTTATCTGCCTGACCCCTGCTACAACTACTTTGAGCTGAACGATCCATGGAGAGCCATCAATAATACAAATGCATCGGTCCAAATGTATGATTCCACTGTCTCCTGGAGCGGCTGGTATCGTCTCTTCATTAACAACATAAGCGCTCAGATCCCAGACACATGTGTTGCGAGGTACAGCTGTGGCACCATGATCCCACTGTGGATACGTGGTGGACACCCAACAGTAACAGATGGAGTCGTCACTCGAGATGTCTGCGGTCACGCTGACAATTACTGCTGCTATTTCGGGTCCTTTCCCATTAAAGTCAAAGCCTGTCCAGGCAATTATTATGTCTATGAGTTAGTAAGTCCAACTATCTACCATGCTGCATATTGTGCAGGTAATTATTTACACATGAACCCTTTGTACTATTTGTTTGACTATTGATTCATTTGTATTCAAGAGTCATTATTTTTTTCCAGCTGTTCCTAACATCATCAGCCCCAATACAACAGTCACACTAGAGACAACGTCAGCTGGTAATGTAGTCTTATGTTTCCTCTGTTGGATTATGTTTTGGCTGTCTTGGGTTTTGTTCATTTTCTTAATGATATGTAATTATTTTATGGGGCTACACCAGGGAAGGGCAAACTCGGTCCTGAGGGCCACAGCTCTGCAGAGTTTAGCTCCAACCCTGATAAACTCTCCTGTCTGTTGCTTTCTAGTAATCCTGAAGTAGTAACCCTTTTATTGGAAATATTTGCTCACCATTATGGTGATCAGTGTTTGATTTAGTTGGACCTTTGACTTTTGTTTTTATCTTTTGGCTTTTATTCTTGTTTCTGGTCTTTGTAACAGCGTTTACCAAAACATATAATTGGTTGCACTCTTGGCTTTTATGAGTGTGTGCTGAAACACAATGTATTGCAAAGAAAGCCAGAAATAAAGATAATCAGTTGAAATAGTTTTCAGCATAATTAGAAGCAGAATTGTTCACTAATTTAACATCTGAACAAAAGTGGTTATTTGTTATCAATAGATTATATTCACCGTCAACACTTCCTTGCAATAGATCAAATTTAGATTTATAAATACATAATAGGAATTGTCTTTTTTTTCACCATTGTTGAGATTCATATGCTGATTCTTGATGTCTGGATGTGTATCTAAAAATATTTTTTCTTTAATGTCCAGCATGATCCAGCATGTCTGATCTGTGGCAAGAAAGTATTGTTTGTGAATATAACGTATTAATAACAAATTATCACTTTTGGTTAGTAGTAAGATTAGTGAATTATGATGCTGAAAACTATTTCACCTGATTATCTTTGTTTCTGGCTTTCTTTGCAATAAATTATGTGTTTTAGTTCACACTGTTGCAAAGATCACAATCTCACATAAAAGCAGAGAGTAAAACTGCCCAACTTAATGAAACACTGATCACCATGACCAAACATTTTCACCATCTTAAAAAATTGTCAACATTAATTGTGGGAGCAAAAGTGATGTTGAGTCAAAAATGTACACATCAACATTGATTTAACATTATTTTGATGGTTTCTGTCTATCTGGCACCCTAATCAAACACACTTGAACCAGCTAATCAATGTCTTCAGGATTACTAGAAAGCTACAGACAGGAGAGTTTATCAGGGTTGGAGCTAAACTCTGCAGAGCTGTGGCCCTCCAGGACAGCATTTGCCCATCCCTGACCTAAGCCCAATTCGGACAGGATTACTTCTCTTATGCAGCAGCCTATGGCTGAGCCTTGCGCGTGACGTCACGTCCAATGAGCGCGCTTGGCGCGCTTAATGCGTCACAGCCCGGTCATTAGGGGTTGGCTTAGCGTATATAAGCAAGGAACAGAGGCTGCTTCACTGATTTCTGTCTCTTCAGCGAAGCTCTTCGCATCGCTGATCTCCGAGGAAGCCGCCGTCGAATCAAGCGACCAGCACGCCGAGGATTTCAGCCTGAGGACGCCGGCCGCTCGCCGCCTTCAGCCTTCCCTGCCTGCTGCGCCATCCGGCATATATATCCTTTCATTGCTCTGTGTTGTGTGTTTGTGTGTCCGCCGCGACACACCTGCATCTAAAAGAGCGCGAGGCGTTGTTGCAAATGCCTCGCTCATCCTGTGGCTCGTGCAGAGCCGCGCTCAGCGACGGAGACCGCCACGTGGTGTGCACTCTCTGCCTGGGCTTCGACCACGCAGCCCGCGCTCTCTCCGAGGGCGGCTGCGATCAGTGTGAGGAGTTACCGTTGTCGACCCTACGGGCTCGACTCGCTAAGTTCGAGGAACCTCCACCTTCTCCGGCCACTTCTTCTGGGCCACGTAAGAAGAAACGACGCTCCCAAAGGCCGCCGGAACTGGACGCTACAGCTGAGCGCTCGCCGGAACCTCTCCCGCGAGCCTCGCTCTCTCCTTCCCCCCCACCCTTCACCGACGCGCAGCCGCCGGCCTCTGCCCGCACTGCCGTCGTCCTGGGGGATGATGCAGATGATGCCGCTGACAGCTGCTCTCTGCTCGCGTCTGACAGCGAGGAGTGGTCGGGCTCTCACCGCTCCGCCCCCTCGACTTTGGAGTCTGCTAGATCACGTGCTAGTGTTGACGCGGAGCTTCTCGCCTCCTCACTCAAGCAGTCGAGAGAATGGGACTGGATTGGTCCCCACCTAAGGACCCGGAGCCCAATCGCCTTGACGGGTGCTTTCTGCCTAGCCGCCGCCCTGCGCCTGCCTCTAGGTCAGCACCCTTCCTGCCTGAGCTCCACACCGAGCTCTCTAAATCCTGGAACGCTCCGTTCTCCACCAGACTCCGCTCGCCAGTCTCCTCGGCTCTCTCCCAGGTGGACGGAGCCGCCGAGAACGGTTATAACGGTATCCCCGCCGTTGAGGACGCTGTGGCAACGCACCTTTGCCCGCCGTCTGCTAGATGGCGCTCAAAGTCTGCCCTGCCGTCTAAAGCCTACTGATGACGTTCCTTCGTTCCATTGGACTGATTATACACGTGCTTCACGACGCAATCACGCAGAGCGTTCCCACCGCGTCTCAAACGCAGCGTCTCGTTCCCTCTCAGGGAACCAGGGTTACATACGTAACCTGAGACGTTCTTCTTCTTTAGTTTTCAGTATGATCTCTATGTCCTGGTAAGAGTCACTGGTGTAAAATCCTCCTCCATTATCAGAGACCATGTCCTCCACTTTCTCCAGGAGCTCCACAACCTGATTACGATCTTCCATGTCTTTATTATTGAACACATGATATCTTCCTCCGCAGCGACTCAGGGTTTCTTTCAGGTCCTCACCAGCCTTATTAAAGTAATCTTCAATAGAGCTGGTTAGTTTATCACCATGTGTGAAGAGGATGATTGTGTGTTTATCTGCTTCTTCTCCAAATATGGCTCTGATCTTCTCCACCGAGTTTCTCTCTTCTTCAGTGAATGGACCGAGTTTAATGACCAGGATGATGGCATGAGGTCCAGGTGCCGTCATGTTTATACACTTACTGATCTTCTGTTTCAGAAACTCCTCTGAAACATCTCTGTCAAACAGACCAGGAGTATCTACCAGAGTAATTTCTCTTCCAGCCACTTCTTCAGTCTCTTTCCAGCATTTTTTGGTCACAGATGAACCACTTATGCCGCTTCTGAAGGTTTTTCTGCCCAGGATTGTGTTTCCAGAAGAGCTTTTGCCTGCTCCAGTCCTTCCCATTAAAATCACCCTTCTCAAGGACACTGGCAAACAAAGGAGAGAAAACTAATTTTCTTGCTAAACAGATTGATTAATCTTGAAGTCAATGAAGTCAAAGACAAAGCAATCAAATATGTGTTGTGAACGTGTAGGCCTACTATATACTCACAATATGGAGGATCAAAACCAAAGCTTCCCCTTCTACCTAAACCAAAGATATAATACAATCACACACACATACACATACATATACACACAAACAATTTTCTTTAAATATTAGATGAACATCACTTTCATATAAGTATATTCTTATTAAATTATTATACCATTCTTATACTATTCAGAATATAATTTTCTTATAATAGTATATTCTTTAAAATACTTTTAATATTGTTTCATACTAAACATTTTTCAAGAGTAAAGAAATTAATTGAAACTGCTAAACTTCCAATCTTACTTCATTTCATATTTTTTTTTTTTTTTTCGCAATAGCTTGGCAGGGATCCCCAACTACTAATTCTCCTCTCCACCAGTAAGCTGGTGTGTGGCGGGCATTCTGGTGCACTATGGCTGCCGTCGCATCATCCAGGTGGAGCTACACATTCCTGTTAAAGCATCCATCTCTAAATATTCTGATATTGATCAGACTTGCTCTTTTTGTGGTTTTGTTGAGGAAACTGTCACCCATTTATTTTGTGAGTGTAATGTAACCAATAGATTTTGGGCTGAATTAAGTTATTTTGTTTTTAGCCCTAAATGTGACCCACACCTTTATTCTCAAAGAGGTAATCTTTAATTATGAAAACCCAAAGCTGATGTCCCTTGAACATGTTGTTAATTTCCTTATCTTGTTTGCAAAATTCTTCATCCACAAGCAAAAATATTGCTTAAGTCTCCTTTGAGCTTCCCTCTTTTTTTGATGAACTTAATTCTTTTATTTCGTCCCTTAGACTTATAAATAACAAAAAAAGTGCAAAATTTGTGATGCATTATGATGATTTATTCAAAGATGTGACTCAACCTTGTTGTTATGCTTTTTGTGTGTGTGTGTGTGTGTGTGTGTGTGTGTGTGTAGGCTATGTATAATTACATAATGTGCCATATGCAAATCCAGGATATTTATTTTTTCGTTTCATTGTTTGTTCATTGTAAGAGATACAAACTTGTTTCACTTCCCTGAGCTTGTGTGTAAGTTCTGCAATAAAAAAAAAAAAAAAAAAAAAAAAAAAAAAATAAAAATATAAATTAAAAAGGTATAAAA
>FLSR01000551.1:36188-70043 GCA_900092035.1 Leuciscus waleckii
CATCTTAATCAACTGGGAAAGTTTCATGGTGAGATCTGCTAGTTAAAATTTTTACCCTATTCACCTGTAGTGTCTCACCTTAAAGCCAACATAGCATTTTTTAACGTGTCTCAAAAATGAACTGAAACACAGCACATACTTGCCTCACAGACATCAGAAATATACCTTTATAAAGTTTGAAATGTCCACTTTTAAACAAACAAATTCAAATCGAAAGCAAATACCATCTGATTAAGTAATCCGTATGAAAGATGCATTTCCCTTTACAGCGGAGATGGAGATATGTTTGAAGCTGATACTGATTTAGAAAACACTAGTTTATTAATAAACAATTAAAATGTCTTCTTATTTGTTAAAATCTTAATATATGAAGAGTTCAGATGCAAAAGCCTCTAAGTGCCATCTGAAATTTCTTCTAGAATGATCATTTTCAGTAATTTCACTTTAATGGCAATGATTCCATTAATTCCATTAATTGCTATTTAAGTGAAATTACTGAACTTAAATATACAAGCTTGATAAAAATGATCATTGTAGAAGAACATTTCAGATGGCACTTAGAGGCTTTTGCATCTGAACTCTTCATATATAGAACAACTATTGCAATACACTTACCATTTCCACTATGTTCATGTTTGTTAGTGGGCATGTCACAGTCTTCATCTGCAAATAAAACAAATGAACTTTAATGCAGTGCAAACAGACACAGATATTTAGAAAAACAACAAGCTTTATATTAAAATGCACTTACAACTTTCATCGTGTCCCTGGTGGCTCACTTGTAGTTTTGCAGACATTTTAGTGAGTCGCAGGTTCTCAATCTCAGTCTCTTTTGGTGGAGCGTTGTTGTGTCTCGGTCAGTAACTCTAGTACTATTACTAGTACTATTTTGATTTTACAGTATGTGAACATCCATCCATCATCCATTTTTATTTTAATATTATTATGGTGGTTATCGGTATATTACAAAGGTATAAAGCAGATTTGAATACTTTATGAAATGAATGATAACTTTTATTGGTTATGAAATTTAACGGTTGTCCCATGAAAAAGGTTACTACTGTATTGTTTATGGTACAGTACTGGGAACCACAGCAGATGTTTTTTTTTACCACACATTTAAGTTTTTTTGTTTTTTTTTTGCTGTAAATTTCTTTGTATAGCAGCCTACACAGAACATGTGGAGAATGAACCGAGCCGCAAAAAAGCAGTCAAAGAGCCGCATGCGGATCACAGCATTTCGTAACGTTGGTCCGTGCCAGTTTGCGAACGTGCCTTTCATCCCTCATCTGACATTTCCATTCACCCATGCGTTGCCTTTTATCATCAGACCTGACACCTTGCAACTCAGACAATAGAAATTTTCAACTAATATAAAAAACCCATATTGGATTTTGTGGTTATTCCTTAAAAGATGCACCTGTTTGAGGTCGTTAGCTGCATAAAGACACCTGTCCACCCCATACAATCAGTAAGAATCCAACTACTAACATGGCCAAGACCAAAGAGCTGTCCAAAGACACTAGAGACAAAATTGTACACCTCCACAAGGCTGGAAAGGGCTACGGGGAAATTGCCAAGCAGCTTGGTGAAAAAAGGTGCACTGTTGGAGCAATCATTAGAAAATGGAAGAAGCTAAACATGACTGTCAATCTCCCTCGGACTGGGGCTCCATGCAAGATCTCACCTCGTGGTGGTCCACTGTTGGAGCAATCATTAGAAAATGGAAGAAGCTAAACATGACTGTCAATCTCCCTCGGACTGGGGCTCCATGCAAGATCTCACCTCGTGGGGTCTCAATGATCCTAAGAAAGGTGAGAAATCAGCCCAGAACACTGCATGAAAATTGGGATTTCCGACCCCGTAAACGGCCGTAAATCTCCCTAATTTTCGGCAGTTAACGACAATTTACAGTCTGTGAACGTCGCGTTCGTCTGTGCCGAATATTGTTGGAAACGAACCATGACGTATGCAGAGCGCTCGCGCCGGAGGTGTGAGTGGCTCTAATTACCATATGAATAGCAGCTCCCGCCAGAGAAAGGCTTGACTTTCCTCCTCACTATGGTTGAACCCACGTGGTTATATATATAATTTTTTTATATTCATAAATTCAAAAAATTATAATATTTATATAAATTATGATATATAAATTATTTTTTTATATTCATAATATGCTATTCTGTGGTATATTCATGTCATTGTTAACCTATGGACTACACTATTATTACCATCAAGGACATGAATTTATAAAGGAAAGGAAAATTTGCCAGGGTCTTACGAGAGGTTCTCTCGTATTGCGTAAGCTAGCTTACGCTGCGGGAAAGTCTCCTTTCACGAGATACTGAAGCCAAAAATTATCCTAATTTTTTAAAACTTGTCAACGCAGTGCGGCAGCCTGCAGACCTAGGGCAAGCGAGTCGCGTGCCCATTGGCTGCTCTGCGGCAACTGCAGCAGCCTATGGCTGAGCCTTGCGCGTGACGTCACGTCCAATGAGCGCGCTTGGCGCGCTTAGTGCGTCACAGCCCGTCATTAGGGGTGTGGCTTAGCGTATATAAGCAAGGAACAGAGGCTGCTTCGCTGATTTCTGTCTCTTCAGCGAAGCTCTTCGCATCGCTGATCTCCGAGGAAGCCGCCGTCGAATCCAGCGACCAGCACGCCGAGGATCTCAGCCTGAGGACGCCGGCCGCTCGCCGCCTTCAGCCTTCCCTGCCTGCTGCGCCATCCGGCATATATATCCTTTTCTGCTCTGTGTTTGTGTGTTTGTGTGTCCGCCGCGACACACTTGCATCTAAAAGAGCGCGAGGCGTTGTTTCAAATGCCTCGCACATCCTGTGGCTCGTGCAGAGCCTCGCTCAGCGACGGAGACCGCCACGTGCTGTGCGCTCTCTGCCTGGGTTTTGACCACGCTGTTCGCGCTCTCTCCGAGGGCGGCTGCGAACAGTGTGAGGAGTTACCGATGTCGACCCTACGGGCTCGACTCGCTAACTTTGAAGGAACTCCACCTTCTCCGGCCGCTTCTTCGGGCCACGAAGAAGAAACGTCGCTCTCAAAGGCCGCCGGAACTGGACGCTACAGCTGAGCGCTCGCCGGAACCTCTCCCGCGAGCCTCGCTCTCTCCTTCCCCCCCACCCTTCACCGACGCGCAGCGGCCGGCCACTGCCCGCACTGCCGTCGCCCTGGGGGACGATGCAGATGATGCCGCTGACAGCTGCTCTCTGCTCGCGTCCGACAGCGAGGAGTGGTCGGGCTCTCACCGCTCCGCCCCCTCGACTCTGGAGTCTTCTCGAACCCGCGCTAGTGTTGACGCAGAGCTTCTCCGCCTCCTCACTTTAGCGGTCGAGAGAATGGGACTGGATTGGTCCCCACCTAAGGAGCCGGAGCCCAATCGCCTTGACGGGTTTTTTCTGCCTAGCCGCCGCCCTGCGCCTGCCTCTAGGTCAGCACCCTTCCTGCCTGAGCTCCACGCCGAGCTCTCTAAATCCTGGAACGCTCCGTTCTCCGCGAGACTCCGCTCGCCAGTCTCCTCGACTCTCTCTCACGTGGACGGAGACGCCGAGAAGGGATATAGCCAGATTCCCCCATTGCGAATTTTTAACTATTTGGACGACTGGCTGATACTGGCGCAGTCAGAGAGAGAGCTCATATCTCACAGAACAGCGCTTCTCAGCCATCTGAAAAGCTTGGGTCTCTCGGTCAACTGGACCAAGAGCTCATTAACGCCCAGTCAGTCATCTCTTTTTTTGGGAATATAACTGGACTCGGTGGCTATGACAGCCAGACTGTTGACACAGCGCGCGCGCCGTATTCGACATCTCGCCGCATCTTTTCAGGAAGGCAGGCGATTCCCCCAGCCGTCACAGACCGCCGCCCCCACGGGGCCCGCGGCCCAAGATCGCGTTGAAGCCTGAGCCCGCGAAGTCCTCCTAGCATCCGCAAGGAGGAAAAGATGGTTGAGTCCCGCTACGGCCGGACCGCCATCAAAACGCACAGCTCTGTCAGTCCCCTATGTTCAGGCTACTGCAGCAGCACACACCGCAGCCAACGAGCCAGTAATAACACTCGCTCGCCTGCACACAAACGCCGTTTTCACGGCGACCCAGATAAATCTCAAAAAGAGTATAAGTGCTTTAAGTGTAGAAAATGTGCCCACACCCATGTGCTCACTGCCTCACACAAGTACAATCCCCATGGTAACGCGCTCAGAGCGCTCTCTCATAAAGCGGCCTCACACCGCTCGAGTACTAAATGTAGTAAATGTGCCCACACTTCCGTGCTCACAACTACTCGCTGCTCGCTCTGTCACTCAGTTACCTCAAATTGCCACGGCTCAAGCCGCAGGGGTATTAAGTGTAGAAAAAGTGCCCACTCCCGTGTGCTCACTGCCTCACACAGACCAGGTTCCCATGGCAACGCGTCCAGAGCGCTATCTCTTAAAGCGGAAACTTTCCGCTCGAGTATCAAGTGTAGGGAATGTGCCCACAGCCCTGTGCTCACACCTGCCCACTACCCGCTCTGCCAGACAGGTTGCAAACCTCATAAAGCCCCCAAACACTGGCCGTGTCATAAGTGCAAATCCCGCGCCAGCTCACGAGCACGCGCGCCCACTTTCAGACACCATAATCCCCATGCCGCTCTCGCGCCTGGGTTGTTTGCAGCAGTTCAGCTCCATCGTCCGAGATCGAGCTACTAAATTCTGCACAGTCGGCCAGCCCTGTTCTTCTGCCCTCGTGTCCGAGCATCGGCGGCGCGCGCGCCGCCCCGTCTTCTCTGATACAGGTTCCCCATCCCGCGCAACGCGGCGATCTGAACCCAGAGACCATTCGACCCCTAGCCATGCATGCAAAAGCATGGGAGGCTATTCAGGGCGCGTCAGAATGGGTGCTCAACACCATAAGACACGGTTATTCGCTCCAATTTGCTCGTCGCCCTCCGCGCTTTCTAGCGCAGACGGAAACGAAAGTGAGTTTGGAAACAGCACATCTGCTTCAAGCAGAGATATCAAAGCTGCTGCGAAAAGGGGCCATAGAACAAGTTCATCCTTCCTTGAGCGAGTCAGGCTTTTACAGCCGTTACTTCCTCGTTCCCAAGAAGGACGGAGCATTAAGACCTATTTTAGATCTGAGACATCTGAACAAGGCTCTCATGAGACGGCCGTTCAGGATGATTACAACCAGACAGATCCTCGCGCAAATTCGCCCAGGAGACTGGTTTATCTCTCTCGATCTGAAAGACGCTTATTTCCAGATCCAGATAACTCCCCGTCACAGGCCATTTTTGAGATTCGCCTTCGACGGTCGAGCTTATCAATACACAGTCCTGCCGTTCGGCCTGTCTTTAGCACCCCGTACATTTACGAAATGCATGGACACGGCTCTCGCTCCCCTGAGGAGTCAGGGAATGCGAATTCTGAACTATCTGGACGATTGGCTCGTTCTAGCGCAGTCAGAGACAGAACTTGTGTCTCACAGAACAGCGCTACTCGACCACCTGGAGGGTCTGGGTCTAGCGGTCAACTGGACCAAGAGCTCGCTCTCGCTCCGGCAGTCGATTTCCTTTCTCGGAATAGAACTAGACTCGGTGGCGATGACGGCCAGATTGTCGGAGCAGCGCGCGCGCCGCATCCAGCGCCTCGCTGCATCCTTCAAAGAAGGCGACCGGGTTCCCCTGAAGGCATTCAGCGCATTTGGGGCATATGGCCTCAGCTGCAGCAGTGCTTCAGCTGGGTTTACTGCGCATGCGCCCGCTTCAACGCTGGCTGAAAGCGCGCGTATCCCATCGAGCCTGGGCGACCGGCGGCTCGCTAATCAGAGTGACTCAGGTCTGTGTCTCAGCCCTGCAGCCCTGGCTAGCAGCCGAATGGTATCACACTGGAGTGACTATGGGAGTGGTTTCACACCGGAAAGTTGTCTCAACAGACGCGTCCAACCTAGGTTGGGGAGCGCTCTTCGAAGGCAGACCGGTGAGCGCGTTCTCGGACACACTCGGTCTCTGTCGCGCACTGTCGAGCGCGTTCTCGGACACATTCGGTCTCTGTCGCGCACTGTCGAGCGCGTTCTCGGACACATTCGGTCTCTGTCGCGCACTGTCGAGCGCGTTCTCGGACACATTCGGTCTCTGTCGCGCACTGTCGAGCGCGTTCTCGGACACATTCGGTCTCTGTCGCGCACTGTCGAGCGCGTTCTCGGACACATTCGGTCTCTGTCGCGCACTGTCGAGCGCGTTCTCGGACACATTCGGTCTCTGTCGCGCACTGTCGAGCGCGTTCTCGGACACATTCGGTCTCTGTCGCGCACTGTCGAGCGCGTTCTCGGACACATTCGGTCTCTGTCGCGCACTGTCGAGCGCGTTCTCGGACACATTCGGTCTCTGTCGCGCACTGTCGAGCGCGTTCTCGGACACATTCGGTCTCTGTCGCGCACTGTCGAGCGCGTTCTCGGACACATTCGGTCTCTGTCGCGCACTGTCGAGCGCGTTCTCGGACACATTCGGTCTCTGTCGCGCACTGTCGAGCGCGTTCTCGGACACATTCGGTCTCTGTCGCGCACTGTCGAGCGCGTTCTCGGACACATTCGGTCTCTGTCGCGCACTGTCGAGCGCGTTCTCGGACACATTCGGTCTCTGTCGCGCACTGTCGAGCGCGTTCTCGGACACATTCGGTCTCTGTCGCGCACTGTCGAGCGCGTTCTCGGACACATTCGGTCTCTGTCGCGCACTGTCGAGCGCGTTCTCGGACACATTCGGTCTCTGTCGCGCACTGTCGAGCGCGTTCTCGGACACACTCGGTCTCTCTCGCGCACTGTCGAGCACGCTCACGGCATTCGCCTCGCCTCGCTAAACACTCACACACCAGAGAAAAAACTTTGCAGCTCCAATGGCTGAGAGAGAGCCTACTCGGATGAAAACCGCTTCAGTGAGCTCAATTATAGTAACGCCGCATTTTTATTGACAGTAACGGTAACGGCGTTGTAATGGAGGAAGCAGTAATTAGTTTGATTACTCGTTACTGAAAAAAATAACGCCGTTAGTAACGCCGTTTATTTATAACGCCGTTATTCCCATCACTGAGAATAATCAAATGTAACAAATTATTATGTCAGGTAAATGTATCAAGCCAATTTCTTAATCAGTTCAAAGATTATCGATACAAACATCAAATGCTCTGGAAAATGAGAAAAGATGCAAACCCAACAATAAGAAATACATGAGGGGCACAGATTGCTCTCTCAGCCTCACGGGCGATTCGGAGTTACAGAAAAGGCCTCGATCTCTCTGCTGCACTCCATGAAATAGCTAGACCTCTTTCACATGTAAACATGTGCTAACAATAGTAAATTTGCATTCAGAGATCACACCTTCACGGGGGTGGGATTTGCTTGAGACCATCTTCGTTTGTGTCAGTTACATTTACATTTATCCAAAGCGACTTACACTGCATTATCCTATACATTTATACATAGGTATGTGCAATCCCCTGGGATCGAACCCACAACTTTGCGTTGTTACTTACATTGCATTATCCTATACATTTATACATAGGTATGTGCAATCCCCTGGGATCGAACCCACAACCATGCGTTGTTAACGCAATGCTCTTACCACTGAGCTGTAGGAAATCTGTATACATAAGTTTCCATAAACTCTTAAAAACTTTATTACCTTTTGTTTTACTTATTCTGAAATGAGACATTTGTACCAGTGGCACTGTGACATTTTAAATGATACCAAACATGCAAATACTCTATAACTAAACTATACATTTTCTTGGGTGCTCAGCTTGTGTGAGGGGGAGTGAGGAAGAGGGGGAGAGTGTGTTCTGAGGTGAGACTTTGTCTCTCAAATGGTGAGTTCATATGGTAATTTCAGAGAGGTCCTTTGTCCTCTCAGAATCTGGTGGTCACCCCCGAAACCAACTGTCTGGAATTTCCTAATTTATCAATTCTTACCATTTTAACGATGTCTTTAATGACTATTCTTGGCTGGCAAGTTTCAGCCACATAGAAGCCTATGGAGGAGTGAGACATCTCTCAGATTTCATCAAAAATATCTTAATTTGTGTTCCGAAGATGAACGAAGGTGTTACAGGGTTGGAACAACATGAGGGAGAGTAATTACTGACAGAATTTTCATTTTGGGGTGAACTAACCCTTCAATTAGCTTCATCTTCGCATGAGAAAGCTTGAGAAAGTTAGAGACGATATAACAAATAACTGTCCGACACAGCCCACGTAGCTCTCACTAGATGGATGGACCTCCAGGGCCACTGAAAGTTTCCTCACGGTGACTGCTCACTCATTATATTACTTCAGATTGGGAAATGAGAAGCTGCGTTTTGCAAACACACCCCATTTATGAAATTAATTAATTAATCATTAGATAATTAAGCTATATATCATATGCTTCACATATTAGTACATTTTTGGAGTGTTAATGTGAATTCATATACCTGAATGTGAACATTTGATACCAGTGTTTTAACACACACACACACACACACACACGCACACACACGCACACACACGCACACACACACTTCTGAGGGCCAAAAACAGCCTAGCAACCACCCAGAACACCCTAGCAACCACCTGTCCTATACTTTCCTCTCCAAAACTATATTATTCACTCAGACCTTTATCTTGCTTTAGCAACCGCCTGCAACACCACATTGACCACCCATAACATCCTAGCAACCGCCTAGCAAAAAACTTTCTGCTCCAAACTTTCTCAAGCCAACTTAAAGTTTGTCTCAACGAACTTTCGCATCTAGTTATTATTATAGAACTGAAGTGACTCCAGTTACTAAAGGTGAAAGGAACTTTTCCAAGTGAAGCCAAAATAGTCAGAATAGGCAGAGGAGGATTATGGGGTTAGGATTGTTGCATTATTCCAGATAAATATATTAACATTCACAAATAAATGTAAAGAGATTCACAAAAATATATCAAATTCACAAATAAATAGATTAAGATCTGCAAATAAATGTAAAGAGATTCACAAAAAAGATCAAATTCACATATAAATAATATGAGATTTGCAAATAAAAAGATATTTACAAATGTTTTATTATTTAACCAACACAACTTTGCCTGGCATTTATTTGTGAACAGCTTTCTGTGCATTTGTAAATCGCTGCATGCATTTGTGAATCTCTTCTTGTGCATTAGCGAATCCCCTCACGCATTTGTGGATTTTGAAACACTTCTAGCGTCGACATGCAGAGAAATCCACAAAGTGGACTCCACCCACCGTTTACTCAAGTCAAGCAGATAACGGCCACATTGAGCTGGCCAATCGTAGCATGTTCTCGCTACAACCAATCACGTTTGGCTTTACACACAGGGCGATCTTGCTCTGAAATAACTTTGCTCATTCATCATCCATTTGCATAAGCTCAAATAGGAAGTGTACGCATAAGGCCCATACAATTGCTACAGCAAACGATGTTTAAAATTTGGATTTTGTTAGAATTAGACCATTAGTGTCACGGTGTGGGTTTTGTGTCTTGTTCTTGTCTGTCATGTGTTTCCCCGTCTTTGCATGTTTAGCTGTCTCCTGTTATGTTGATTAGTCTTCCCAGGTGTTTGTTATTTACCACACCCCCTTGTTATCTTGTTTAGCTTGGTTGTCTGTGTATTTAAGCCCTGTGTTTTAGTTCAGTCTTGGTGAGTTATTGATGTGTGAGGTTGCATGTTCTTTGTTCTGTTCTGAAGTCTGAGTTTATGTCAAAGTTCTAGTTAATTTAATAAAAACACCGTTGCACTTGGATCCTGCTTCTTGCTGCCTGCTCTGCATCGTAACAATTAGACTGTGTATCAAGTCAAGCCACAATTTTTATGAGCCTTGGAAAAAGCCGAGAAACAGCGCTTTACATCTGTTATGGGAAACAACGCGTTATGGAAGCGCCACGTTATTCAAGATAGAACAGAAAAGCATCAATAAGTAGCTGACAAGTGAATAACGGTTCAATCTCGTGATACATACATGTTGTGTAATAGGTGAAATTACTGTCACACAACAGCCAACAGCTTTTCCCACTTCTTCAGTCAAGGAGTTTTAATGTCGCATATGATCAGCTCCGTGGATCTAACAATCTATAAAGCATTATAAGTAGAATTTTAAGTATTAAATACCTGTATTACGATTCCCTTTGTTTGCAGAGAAGATAATTCTTTTTAAACGTGTGACAGGTTGTTGCATTTCAAGAGATATCATGCATTTAAAAGTGAAATGTTGAATCAGACTAAATCGTTTTTTATGGTAAAAGTAACTTACAGCATCTAAAGTAGGCTAAATGCACAGATGTATTTATCAGCACTGCAAGATTTTTATTTGCAGCATCCAACCAGCACACGCTGATGCCGAGGCTCGTACTGTTACATCACGGGTGGTCATTTGGGCTCATATTTGGTATTCTACATGACATTTATTTAAGTCCTGTAGCTATTTGTCACTGCAATTGTGCTTTAAAAGGCAAAAGCATATGTTCTGTAATTCCTTGCATCGTGTCTCTGGGCAAAGCGAAGGTGCAAATCATTTGTCCTCATGTAATTGCGTGTAGTAGCCGCTACTTCAGAAGAAGAATGGGCATCCGTTTACTATCAGTGAATCATCGTGTCGCACTGCCTGTGTAGACAGTATCACGAAATATGCATTTTCAAGTAGCCAGCACTAGTCAATATAAGTACGACTATGCAGACATTCGTATCTGCAGCTAAGAAAACAGTCGTCACTTAGTGAAAAATGTGTTAACGTTTCAAACATGCTAGTTTTACATTATTTGAAACTGCTACGGCAGCAGTGAAAAGGTAATGGGGCACTATTTGCTTTTGATTTGACGCGCTGTGTCGCCGTCTCGTGACGGTGTAGAGAGGATATGATGCTCGGGATCTGTAAAGATCATAATTCCCTAAGTTTATCCTGATGGAAATATAAAGACTCCAACAATCTTTTGAAAACATAGTGTTTTTTTAACGACACAAACAGTTCAGCTCAATTTGAACGAAGCGCCCAAAGCGGTTTTTTACGCCCAAAGTATTACTGCTCCTATCAAGGGTGCAAGAATCAGTTCCCACCCTGAGTGTTAAGCAGGGCTTAATTTGAGCCGGAACACGCCGGAACATGTTCCGTCACCTCCGACATTGGATCCGGAACCTTTTTTATTGGATCCGGCACCTCCTGTGTCACTATGGAAAATTAATTGCCTAAATGAAAAAAATGTATTTACTGTTTGTGTAGTGTTCAATGTTTGTGACACATGACTTGCGCGCTTGTTGTACGAGTTGAGATTGCTGTTAGCCTCGATCGTTTCACTCAGGGGAAACATGTCAAAAAGACAGAAAAGTTTGCTTAACTTTTTCAAATACGCTGGCCAGTCAGATCCCAAACAAGCAAACATTGTTTCCGCTGATCAAGAATGTGGAGACCACGGTGGACACAGCAGTAGCCTAGTATCGACATAATATCCCGTTATTTCGACAAAATAAGGGGACATTCTAATCTGCATTAAGCCACATCAAGCGTTCTTATAATGGTTTTCTATGGGAGGAAAATGCTTAACGTGTAATTGCGTTTATATTCTGGGCTCATCTGATTTTTTGTACATAGCATAGCCTACTTTGTTATGATTTTAGTATCATAATGATTAATAAATGCACGCACAATTATCCGTGAACTTGATTTGAACAAATGCCTTTCAACTTGTGTGTGCAAAATTCATAATTAATTAATGTGCAGCAATTTGTACAAATAGAGAGTATGTAGGCCTACTATACTGTTGTAGCCATTAAATAAGCGCATTTAGTTTCCTATTTGTTAAAATATTATAATGTTATTTTTTTCCATCTATGTTGATTATAAAATGTGAACAGCACGAGTAAGATAGGATGCGCAATATGGATATGGAGCGGGTCAGACATGATTTTGACCACTTCATCAAGTTTTGTTTTGTAGAAAGCATTACTTTAAAGTGAATTTTGTTTTGTATAAATTGTATCTTAATTTTAATAAATTTTTCATCAATCAATTGCCTGGATTTAATGAATAAGAAGCAAATATAATGGACAATATAATCATGGAGGCGCCCGCGCGGTCACTTGCATTGCACGTGAACTGGAACACATCTCATCCTAACTTAACGAAACTCAGCGTATGCCTCACACAGACATGAAAAATACATCAAATACACAAAGCTTGAAATGTCTTTAAACTAAATAATTCAAAACGAAAAAAGAAACTCTCTGATTATGTAATCCATTAGGCCTATTTATGTGCATTTCTCTCTATAGGCGCGTTCACATGGAGATAGCGATCGTCAACTTCATCTTCATCTTCATGCAGCCGAGTCGACACTGTCAGAGAAAACACTTGTTTATTAATAAAAATCAATACACGCGTCACCGGATTTACAAATGCACATCTTGCTTGTTGCACGCTCACATATTATGTCGAAATAACGAGATATTGTGTTGAAATAACATTATTATTAATAATAGCCTACATATTTTAGAATATTTGATTGAATGCTGAATGTTGCGCTTGTTCAATTTAATAAAATTAAAACTTTAATTGTGATCATTAACATAACTGAATATTAAATATTTAGTGGCCAAGTTTTGTGCAGCTCCCCCCGTCAATGATCTAGCACCCCCTGAGCACATGCGTTAAAAATTCTCTGGCGCCGCCCCTGCAGAGAAGCTATACGTAGGCAGTGTAATTTTTATTTTTTTGTTCCGTTACCTCCAACCCCGTTTTGAGTCGCCGGATCCACCCCCCCTCTGCGCTCCGGGACCTCCCACTTTACAAATTAAGCACTGGTGTTAAGCCAAAGGTGATTGGTTGTAGCGAGAAGGTGCTACGATTGGCCAGCTCAGTGTGGCCGTTATCTGATTGGCTTGAGTAAACGGTGGGTTGAGTTCATTCTCTGCACGTCGACGTACTTCCGCTCAATTTTAATTTTCCTTAAGTAACTACTTCTGGCATTGCGGTGTATTCTTGCGTTTTCTCCGGTCGATTTTTAACCGGTCCAATCAGCGAACAGAGGGAGTGGCTGAGAATGATAACGCTGAGATTGTTTGCTAGTTTGAGTTAACGTACGTCACGACTAAACGTTAGCGATTGGTTATGGCAGAGCCAGAGTGGCTCTGGGCAGATCCAATAGTTTTAAACTTCAACAGAGTACCCGCCTTCAAGGAAGTTAGCGCTTGTCAATGGAGATTGGCCAGACTCTCAGAACAAATGAAATGTACGAGAGTCTGGTCGGACCAGGCTAGGTCGACGCTAGAAGTGTTTCAAAATCCACAGATGCATGAGGGGATTCACAAATGCACAAGAAGAGATTCACAAATGCGTGCAGCGATTTACAAATGCACAGATAGCAGTGCACAAATAAATGCCAGGCAGAGTTGTGTTTGTTAAATAATTAAACATTTGTAAATATTTTTTTATTTGCAAATCTCATTTTATTCGTGAATTTTATACATTTTTGTGAAACTCTTTACATTTATTTGTGGATATTAATCTTTTTATTTGTGAATTTCATATTTTTTTGTGAAACTCCTTACATTTATTTGTGAATCTTAATCTTTTTATTTGTGAATTTTATATTTTTCTGTGAAACTCTTTACATCCAGTCTGAAAAGTGTTTTGGCCTGTAAAGTCCGGCTCAGTATATTCTGTAGCGTCCTAAGACAAATAGTAAAGGCATGTTGGTGATTAGCACCTGTAGAATTTCCTTTTGACATAAATGTAAACATTTAGATGCATTACCCAGAGTTAGCCTTAGGCTAATTTGCATCTGCAGTCCCCAAGTACAAATAAATACAGCACAGATTAAAATATCAACATTATTCAAGAATATGTGACATATCAAACATAAAGCGTCAAAACATTGTTCAAGAGCATATAACATATACTTCACACATGAAGTGCCCCTCACTGGCGCACACACACACACACACACACACACACACACACACACTATGATCACAACATACAGTATTATGCCCACACACAACCAACCCCTTCTCAACCCTTACGCCCTTCTCAACCCTATAAGGAGGTAAATGTGACTGAAGGAAAAGTAATGTTGCCCACTAGCAAGTTAGTGGATGCATTGTTGTGAAAGTTTTAAATGTTTTTTTTTTATATTAACTTTAAAGGCACCAAACAAGTCACAAGTTTTTATGTTGTCTGGAATTATGTTCCATTGTATCACAGCTTTAACAGAGAAAGCTGCCTGCCCAAATGCTGAATAGCGAAAGGGTACAGTGCAGCTATGTACAGAAGCTATTCTAGTGGTCCTTACAGAGCCACGGTAACAGACAAACTTACTCAAACAGGTGGGGGCCAGACCTTTAAGGATTTTATAAACTGTGCATAGATTTGAGAATATTCTAAAATTTTTAATGAGCCATTCATTCAGGTGTGTCACCTATAGCCACAAGAAAGAATGCAAGAGCAATATGTGTCACGTTTACCGTCTGTCTGTATCAGCACTACATTACCAAGGATCCTCTTTGGCACACCTGCATTCAATCTCTCAAGATTACTAATCACCTGCACCTGTACATCATCAGTAACCTCATCAAGCTCTATAAAACACTCACCATTGCCCCAGTTCATTGTCAAGCCTCCAACAGGAACAGACCATATTCCATTGTCTCCTTAACCTCTGATGCATCAAGACTCCAAGATGTAATGTATACTTACCTGAAACACTAACCTCGATGTCATTGTTGTGCTGTCTTCAGAAATCCTGTCCGATTCCATGCTGCCTGTGATCCTGTGTTCCCTCGAGTTTCCAGTGTTTCATCCGAGCTTGCTTGCTGCCGACCGCATCTGAAGGAGAAGAGACAAATATTAATTAACTGATTACTTGACATCAACTTATCCGAAGTGATGGTGCTTACTTGCTTTTCGCCCCACATTGAGTTATCTTCACGAAATCTGCACTTGAATTCTATGGATACTCACCTTACACTCTTATCGTCTGTAAATAAAGCTGTGTTTGGATTCACTTACCTCTGTCTCCTGGCCTGTATCCTGACAGAAGGCTTAACCATTATACCGCAATGGATCCACACAGCCCGCAGACAGCGCTTCCACGAACCCCACGGAATCCACTATGTTCAACCAGAACGGTAGGACTTTGGAGGAATTTGCTAAAGGTTTCCTTCGCCTTTATCAGGAGGGAGCTGGGATGAGGACTTCCTTCAGCAGCAGATCCACTCGCCCAGATACTACTGTTGGTGATCTCGACCTACCTCTCATCAAACTCATTGACCGCACGCTGTGGGTTTGTGGTTCATCACTCACTGTGGGAGACATCCAGTCAGATCTCCATGTCATTGTTGTGCTGTCTTCAGAAATCCTGTCCGATTCCATGCTGCCTGTGTTCCCTCGAGTTTCCAGTGTTTCATCCGAGCTTGCTTGCTGCCGACCGCATCTGAAAAAGAAGAGACAAATATTAATTAACTGATTACTTGACATCAACTTATCCGAAGTGACAGTGCTTACCTGCTTTTCGCCCCACATTGAGTTATCTTCACGAAATCTGCACTTGAATTTTATGAATACTCACCTTACACTCTTATCATCTGTAAATAAAGCTGTGTTTGGATTCACTTACCTCTGTCTCCTGGCCTGTATCCTGACACTAGGAACCTCAAATAGGTTATATTTTAATTGTTGTGTATGTTGTGCTACTCTATAATGATGTTCTAGTTAAGGTAATTTGCAGCATATATGTAGGGCCCGAACATAAACTCAAGCCCAGGGGCCCCAGAACTGATCTTTGGTCTTTTTACTTGCACTGTTTACCTGTCTTTATATTATTAAAATACTTTTTTTTTTTTTTTTTTTGGGTGGGGGGGCAGGGGAGATTTTTGTGGGGGTGTGTGTGTGACGGGCCAGTGAAGATTTTTGCAGGGCAAGTAAAAATCTGAACCAGAATGAACCTGTAGAAAAGCTCATTGGTGTTGAGCCCTGCAAATATCAAGACCTGCCTCTTTTGTTATATAATAAAGTTTTGTTACAGGTAAAAAATTTAATAATATTAAACCTAGGAAATTTCACTTGGCCCACCCTGCATCTAGTTCTGTTGCCAGAAGGCCCAAATATGAATTCTTCTGTTAAATCCCCAAACTGGAATCTCTTCTAAATGATTTACATGTCTCAAAGGTAACTGATAAAATACAAATGTTTATGAGGATCTTTTAGTTGAACGACTCCAGAAAGACCACGCCAGAGAACTTCATGAAGCGTAGAAAACAGAGAAGAGGAAGAAGACAGGCAAGGACCCATCTTCCCTGGGACGAGCTGATCTGGTGGGGCAAGCAGGTGATAAGAATCATCAGGCAAATTACATAAAAGATTACTTAGTATTTTGAGGGGGTTTATGTCAGAGAGTCACTTTAAATGTCCTAATTGTGAGGCTTGAATCGCTAGAAGAATGATGCAAGCTTGCTTTGCAACTATCTCTCTGAATAAACTCAACGGTTGAACAGGTGTTAGGAACATGCCTGCTTCTCTGACCTTTATCATAGTTTAAGAAAGAAAGAGGTCTTCACAGCCCGTGAGGAGGCCAGAGGCAGGATGTAGTTTTAACAACTGCAGGTATTTTATTATAGTTTAGATATAAATCATTATATGACTGACAGTCTGCACTACATTACCCAGAATCCTCTTTGGCACACCTGCATTCACTCTCCAGATTACTAACCACGTGCACCTGTTCACCATCAGCAACCTCGTCATCAGGCACTATAAAACACTCACCATAGCCCCAGTTCATTGTCAAGCCTCCAACAGGAACAGACCATAATCCGTTGTCTCCGTTTCCACTGATACATCAAGACTTCAAGCTGTAATGTATACTTACCTAAACACTCACCTTTATGTCATTGTTGTGCTGTCTTCAGAAATCCTGTCTGAGTCCATGCTGCCTGAGATCCTGTGTTCCTTTGAGTTTCCAGTGTTTCATCCAAGTTTGCTTGCTGTCGATCGCATCTGAAAGAGAAGAGACAAATATTACTGAACTGTGATTACTTGACATCAACTTATATGAAGTGAAAGTGCTTACCTGCTTTTTGCCCCACTTCGACTCATCTTCACGGAATCTGCACTTAAATTGAATGAATACTCACCTTGCACTCTTGTCATTTGTAAATAAAGCTGTGTTTGGATTCACTTACCTCTGTCTCCTGGCCTGTATCCTGACACTCTGAGGTCTCCTATCTAGCCATGAATCAGGGACAATATTAAAGTCACCACCTATTATCACATTTTCTGCATTATACTTTTTTTTCCATTCATTAGCCAATTTTCCAAGTTTCTCAAACATTTCTCTATTAGCCACTTTACTATTATAACCATAAATACAGATTAATATGTAACATTTATCATGTATTTCTACTGCTATCATTAACCAATGGCCTTCTGTATCCCCTTCGTGAAAAATTACAGAGCTTTCAAATCTGTTAAATAATACCATCACTCCAGCTGAATGCAAACAAGGCTAAATCACCCCACTGAACTTTCCAAAATCTTTCATCCTTTAACACAGAGTGAGTCTCTTGTAAGAAAACACAGTTCGCTTTTTGTTCCTTGCAAAATAAAAAAATAGCTTTCCGCTTAACTCTGTTTTTTAACCCCCAACATTCAAAGATAGAAAAGAAATGGACATAAATTAAATTAACTTAACGTATATCTCAGCCCTTAGCAGACACTCAACTTTAAACGCAGGAGTGAACATGTTGTCCTTAATTACTCTACAAAACCATAACAGAACATAGTTCTTCCCTTAGTTAAACCTCTTTTCTTAAACAGGTTATTTTTATTTTTATTTTGTTCAGATTAATTCCATCTAATCTCATCTGATTGCAGCAACCTTGAAAACTTTAACGGAGTCTACATGTTACCTTGAGAAGCATCAGTTATGGGTCAACTCTTAGTCCATCAATCAGTGCATAGCCTTCTTTTAGGAACGCTCTCTTCCCGTTTTTTCCTGGCTTCTTGCACTTTTGGCCACAACTTGGCATGAGCTTTGCGATCTTCCTTTGAAAAGTCTTCTTTGAAATGAATGTTCATCTCTTTACACACTCTTGCCTCTCTTGATTTTTTTCCACACTTCATAATGCACAGTTCGCATAGCAAACTGAATGATCACTGGCCTGGGTAACTTGTTGGTAGTAGCGTGTCGTTTCTTCTTCCTAACCGATGCACTGTGTCCACCGACTGCCGGAGCTTCTCCTCTGACCACGGAATCACCCTGGTAAGGAATCCAATCACCGTTTCTCTTGTATCGTCTTTTCCTTTTCTGGAAGACCGATCAGTCTGAGATCCCATCTTCATGCTCCAAACACTGCTGCCTCAAGCAAGATGTTCTCTTTCCTCAAGTCTGCTACTTCTTTTTTCAGTTCGCCGATGTCGTCTTTATTCTTTTTAACTGCATGTGCATTTTCCTCCATTGTTTTTTCAATATTTTTCAGTCGTTGATCTTGCTCGTCAAATCTTTTAATTAGAGTTTGAATTACATCGAAAATAACTTCATTTGTTATCCCGTCGGTTTGTTTAATTTTGTCTTTTGCCTTTGCTCTCATTTTCTTGGGATTCGGGCTGGGCAGAGGTGTATGGTCATATCTTGTTTTGGCAGTTTCTACCATCATGTCTTCAATTTTTCTTCATCACATGCCTCCGCGAGATTAAATTGTAGTCATGGTCAAGATCATGATCAACCAGCCCGGTATCTGCTTGCTTGGTTTTAGCCATCGTTTTCTTATAAAGAGATGGAGCTAGGTTTGCACAAAAGTCCACAAGTTAAATCAAACTTGAAAATAACTAACGTTAACTGCGGGTTGTTGTTTTTTATCAGAGGTATCAGTTTTAGGACATTTTCAATCTAATTTTCCTCAGAGCCTGCATAAACCGACCGCTCACTCCGCCATCTTGGAATTCCCCCCTCGATGTGTTAAATAACTGTCGAAAAGTTCGATTAATGTGTCATTTGAACTGCGCATGTGAGTCATTCCAGAATTGCAGGTACATTTCGAGTATAGAAAGAAAACAAAAAAATATGATTTTCTTTTTCTGTTAAACCTTTTTATTTTCATAGAAGGCACTTTAAATTCAACATTTTAAATATTTGCTGATCTTAAACTTGTAAGATTTAAAATATTAATGCTGAACATCAATTTACTAACTGAACATCAATGTAAAAATCTGTCAACTCTGTTACAGACAAAATGGGTTGATTTATATGGGTTGATAACAGAGTTGACATTTTCCACCATTTTGTGCTTTATCTCAAAATGCTAACCTCAAACCAGATACCACATGGCATGTCTAAAATCATAATTTTATGGGTTTTCACCATATTATCGTTTTTTAAAAACTGAATGAGAGATTCACTGCAATATCACAATAATAGATTTGACAAATAATTAATCTACTATTGGTGTATACTAAAAATTTTGTACAAATTAATGAGAGAAGAATAATGAAATACTTCACGCTTTCCAGAGTTTCCCACCAGAGGAAGTGACATCCCTTGGTGCAAGTCAGGGCTGGATTAGGAGGCGGAGACAGTCAATAATAGGTGCAGTGGGAGTCATTTAGTTAATATTTCCCCATTAAATTGTATTCCTAAATATACATAAAGTATTATTTTTAGTGATAGTGTAATATAATTTGTGTTATTATCAAAATTGATTCAAAAAAGTTTTTTATTATTTAAATAAAAGAAGGTTTATCTGGGAGACTCGAAATGTACCCCCAATTCTAGAATGACCCATGTATATGATTTGTTACTGAAATGTTGAATCAGAAATCAATTATTGTACGTTTGCCTTGTGTTTTCCAAGGCTGCGTTTTCTTGTTCTCTGTTTTTTTTCCTATGTGAACGTGATCGGCAAGCGTGTCCTGTTCTGTGCCGTAAATAATCCTGTGGCGTGAATCGCCTGCCTATTATAAATATGCTCAAATGGCTAGCTGACCATGGGCCGGTTTCCCCTGTGAACCGTAATATGAAACCATCAACTGGTAGGATAATTACAATTTTATTAATTTTTTCGGACTCAAAAGACTTTGATTTGTGGAATTGATTGATTTTTTTTTTTACTTCTGAAATGTAGAGACTTTGCTTTTTTGTACATGAACTGATCGAGCCCAGCCGGCATTTCAGCACTGATTCATTCATACATGTCTGCTTCAGTTCAAACACCTTGATCAATAATTACATGTACTGCGTTAGATTAAACTGAGAAGGGTCATAGCACTTGCATATTGTTGTCCTACTGTTAGTTTCACTGCTGCTATTGTTCTCAGTTGTGAGTCGCTTTGGATAAAAGCGTCTGCTAAATGAATAAAATGTAAAAATGGTCAGTGTTAAAAAAAAAAAAATGCTGTGAAAATTACTTTATGTAACCTGATTAGAGTCATTACTGATATGCCCTGTCAAATGTTGGTATGTTTTAGCTTACCTCAAGGGCATCCAAGATGTAGGTGTCTTTGTTTCCGCAGTAGTTTCAATTTTTATATTTTTAGGTCAAACCGTTCTTGTCTGTCAGTCATATAATGCAGGTCTATGGTCACCACTTCAAAGAGCATGCACAGAGAAGTCCAAATTAAACAATTCCCCATCGCAAGTACACATTGATGGCCTAAGACACGAAACGAGCGCTTTGTGTGAGGAAACGAACAGTATTTATATAGTTTTTACCTTTGTACACTCTTGCGGCGCTAAGCCAGAACGCGCGCACACGTCACACACACCAGGAAGCGCCCGCGCCCTCAGATCACTTGGACGTGGCTGTGTACTTGGACTGACCGAACACATGGGGACAGTTGTAAAATAGTATTTATTTGTAGAATTTATATATAGTTTCATGTTTTTGATCAATTGATGTGAATGATAACAATGGATGGATTTTTCTTTCTTCTAAATAACAGTTTTTAGCATAACAAAACTATGAAGCTGTAGCTCCAATATGGCTGAGGACGAGGACAGCATTTGTAATTTTCAAAAGTGTTTTTAATAAAGAAAAAAATATCTGAGAAACTAATGAATGACATATTCCTTTACAGAACAACTCACAGAAATCAACTATGAGACAGTAGTAGTTTTTGGATGAAATGAAGTTTTTGGAGTAGTTTTTGGATGAAATACTTTTTTTATTCACTGTAACAATTCAAGGACAGATAATGTACGTTTCTGGTAGAATGTCCCATTAACCCCTTAGGCGCCAAGGTTTTTTTGAAAAAATGCTGGATTTTGACATCAAAATTTCAAAAGCTTATGGCTTGAAAGGGCTTAAAGATAGAGATCTACTGTAAATTAGAAAAATGTTGGGGATGACTGAAAGTTTATGTTGGGTGTAAATATACTCATCTAATTTGCATATTATGACGTCATCATGGGGCGACCCTCTTGAATTTCATAATATTCAGGAAATAGTAGATATTGAACTGATGTTTGAACTTATTTGCATGTTTTATTTATATTTTTTATCCTCATTCCAAATGATGAGAAAAGAGGAAACCAACAATAAAGAAGCGCGGGCGGCACCATTGCACGGCAAAGATGTACCGGGAGAAGCGTGGGCGGCACCATTGCGCGGCAAAGATGTACCGGGAGAAGCGCGGGCGGGACCATTGCATGGCACAGATGTACCGGGAGAAGCGCGGACGGCACCATTGCACGGCAAAGATGTACTGTACCAGGAGAAACGCGATCATTAGACGGCCGATCGTCATTTCCAAAAGGCAAATATTCCCCTTCAGAGTCAGAATCGGCGAATAACATTAGCAACACATCCTCACGGTACAAGTTTTTATTAGCCATTTGACGATTTTCTCTCACAAATCTCACAATTTACTCAGACGCTCTGAACTGAACTGCTTCGGCATCAATGACACGATCGCTCACTTGCTCTGCTGTTTCCTCCAACACTTTGAATAGGAACATGACGTCATTTTGGTCTTGAATTGAAGTATTACATGTCTGCCATCTAGTGGTAGGGAATACAAATGAGATATCACACCATATTAGGATCTACAGCCTGTTTGATTAAGTATGACGTCTTGTCGCAATTTTGCGACTTTGGCGCTTAGAGGGTTAAGAAATGAGATCGCATTTATGTTTGAATCGAGATCGTGATTATTTTCCCGATTAATCGTGCAGCCCTAGTTGCAAATAGCTACATTTGACCTTGGAAAGGTCTGCGCTCCCTGAGAACGCCATGTCTTAACCATCATCAACACATGGACATTATAATGCTAACTGAAATAACTCCTGAACAAGCAATAACTTTCCAAGACAATATTAAACTATTAAGCCGAGCTAAATTCACAATCGCACTCAGTGAGATTTGCTTTGTTTCCCAAAGCAATTCAAAATTTGCGAGTAAACACTTGTTAACCTCACCACAGCAAGTCTCATTTAACCCACGAGGGCAGGAGAAAAGTAGCCTAATGTTGGAAAGTTTTCTTTCATCGAAGCAGAGACCAGGAAACGTTGGGATCGCGTTCAACAGAAGTTATTCTTTATTGAGAACTCCGCTGTACGTGGCTGCAGTACTTCCAACATTATCTAAAGTATATAACTGTTCATGGTGTCTATAGGCATTTTAGGAGGAGGGACTTTTGAAGGTGGAGACAAATTCAAACAAAGCATGTAACAGGTTTAGGTAACACCCTTGACTGAGGGTCTGGCCAATCCTTATTCAATCAGCATAAGGCTCAAAGAGCCATTTGCAGAACAAAAGGTAAGATTCTCAGTGAATCATTCGTGTGCTAATCCCATCAGTCTGAGTGAAACTGGGGCTCCAAGGGCCATTAAAGACAATAAGGAGAGAACAGGAATTGCATCTTTGCTGAGATCTTAACCTTAAAAGCTAAAATCAGTATTCTTCACCGTGATGTTATGTAAGGAAGCATATCTGAAATAGATTCTTAAATTTGTAACCCTTCACTAACAATGTGACGTTTTACCTCCTCGAGTCTATATTCAGAGATACACTTTAGTGTGGCATGTGTTTGTTAGCTAACATTTTCTTATTTTCCTTGGTCGTATCGCGTAACAGAAAGAGAGAGAGATAAAGCCCTCAGAAACAACTGATAGGTAGGTCTGCAAAAATAGCACAAAGAAAGGCCAATCACATGCCTGTCATTCTCTCTCTGTCTTGTCACTTTCCCTCTCTCTATCAGTCTCGCATGAAATCGACGATAGTCTCACTCCAGACTGTGGGAAATTGACCATTGACATAAACATCTGAATGTATTTTACGTACTCTAAATATTGTTTTACTAGTACTTGTGTATTTAAATGCCCAAAGCATAAAATAAACATGTGGTTAAAACACTGCATAGGTGTGATTATATGACAATGATCTAACCCTAACCCATCTCAGCGTCAGACACAGCGCCAAAACGCAGTTTGAATTTGGCAGTCATACGACGTCACCGAATGCTCTAAATCCCGTATGTGGGACCTTACTCCCAGTGGCACGGAAATGAAAATCCCGTATATGGGACCGTACTCCCAGTGGCACGAATCCCGTATGTGGGACCGTACTCCCAGTGGCACGGAAATGAAAATCCCGTATGTGGGACCGTACTCCCAGTGGCACGAATCCCGTATTGGGACCGTACTCCCAGTGGCACGAATCCCGTATGTGGGACCATACTCCCAGTGGCATGGAAATGAAAATCCCATGTGGGACCGTACTCCCAGTGGCACGAATCCCGTATGTGGGACCGTACTCCCAGTGGCACGGTGTTCAAGCCCTAATCCAGCCCTAACCGAGGCCTGGCCCGTGGTGTTCAAGCCCTAATCCAGCCCTAACCGAGGCCTGGCCCGTGGTGTTCAAGCCCTAATCCAGCCCTAACCGAGGCCTGGCCCGTGGTGTTCAAGCCCTAATCCAGCCCTAACCGAGGCCTGGCCCGTGGTGTTCAAGCCCTAATCCAGCCCTAACCGAGGCCTGGCCCGTGGTGTTCAAGCCCTAATCCAGCCCTAACCGAGGCCTGGCCCGTGGTGTTCAAGCCCTAATCCAGCCCTAACCGAGGCCTGGCCCGTGGTGTTCAAGCCCTAATCCAGCCCTAACCGAGGCCTGGCCCGTGGTGTTCAAGCCCTAATCCAGCCCTAACCGAGGCCTGGCCCGTGGTGTTCAAGCCCTAATCCGGCCCTAACCGAGGCCTGGCCTGTGGTTTCAACACCACGGGCCACCTCAGCCTCGTCCTGCTCGCCACAGTAAACATGATGAATGGCGACTGTAGTACGCAAAAGCCGAATCCCGGACATTTTGTGCGATATGCGATCTCAAAAACCCGGGCAGACTCACGGAGACTAGTAACTTAGCTTAGCTTTATTGTTTACAACTGCTCTCTAACCGGTAGGCGTGGCTTGGGAGTGGCCTCGTAGAGCAGCGAACCAAGTGCATTCTGGGAGTTGTTGTCTTTCATCCACATGAGCCAAAAATACATTTTCTGGCTTTTCTCAGTCTAGAAAGCTCCAAATTCAAAAATAATGAAGGTGGAGTATCCCTTTAAAGCTCATGCAAATTATGAACTTTTGTGAACTGCAGTGTCCCGTTCCGCTGCGTTACAGGACAATTCTGGTGAGTAATGAACCTAGGGGTAATTAACACATGGTTACCGAGTCGATCGTTCCCTGGGATGCGTTTTCATGATAATCGAATGTAAAGAGTTTTATCTCTAAAAGCAGATTAGCTTATAACGCTAGTATATGGGGCACAGAGCAAGTCAAAGTAAATCGCTAGTTAATACCACTAACAAGGCTCACACTAACACGGTAGCATAATGAGGGTCCCTGCATGCAAACCGAAGCATTGAGAACTTTGTAAGTGTACAGACAGTTTAATAAGAAGATGCTTTATAAAGACATTACGCGTTTACAGACAGGAGTCATCTTGGAAAACAGTCTCGACTAGTCGAGCCACGAACGCCGTGCTACGTAGATTTCACAAACGTAATTCCTATCGACCAGCTCACTTAGCACAGCGTTCGTGATTTTGGCAGCAATAGATTGGCGGAGATGTCCAGGAGTACATCGAGACGTCAGTCTGGGTTTGGAGAAAGTCCTCAGTAATAATCCCGACAGAGAAGGGCTTCCATCAGCAGATTAAACTCATGAATCCTGGCGACCCGGAGAGTTTGAGCATCAGCCGTGAAAGTAAACGCGTATAAAATCTGTTAGAAAAGAGACGCTTTCCAGCGGCCCGTGAGAGCTTCGGTGTCCGAGTCTTTTCCCCTTTTCCAGGAACGGCCTGATTTATTAATAAGTAGTTCCTGAGAGAGTCACTAGAGAACAGACTGAGAGATACTCTATTAATGAATCATTACATAATGATTAGTTCAATAAATGCGGTAATAATAATACTAATAGCTCTTACTAGTGTCTGGGTCATTCCTGGGATTCAGTAATATTTCAACTTGGACTTTTTTAATTTTTGAACTACATATGATTACATTTCTAAATACCCCACATTATTAGGCACATATCAAACCTTCAAAAAATCATATTTTCCCATCTCAGGCATTAAAGACTTTTTATTATTTTCAGTTTTTTCCAGATTTGTACACCTTTTATTCTCAACCCCGTAACGGACAGAATTGAATTAGTTTAAACAGGATTTTACACAAAACTTGTTATAAATCAAACATCTACCGACTGCTCATGTGTCCCTCATACCAATTCAATGACTTCAAATGTAACATTTATGATAATTTTTCACATTTGTATGTGATGGAAGTTACAAATATCCAAATTGTTTGTCATTGGTCTCTTAATTTTAGTAAGAAAGAATTTAATTTAGATGTTTCACTAAAATCACAATTTTACTGGCTTGCTTATGCGAGGCCCCAAAGTGAACATCTCTGATCCACATTTACAGACATAGTTCTCTGAAAGATCAATGCCTCATCTATTGCCAGGTTTTTGTGAGCTCTCGATTGTAGGCGTATTGCTGTTTGATATGAACAGGTGCTTCTTAAACTTCTGAATGTACTTGTGAAGCAAATCTGTAAGGGTCTCCTGTGTACCCTCAATAGTTTTCTTGACAGTTATCTTTACTGTTGGACTCTTCTTCATGTGGTCTTTTTTTTCTAAAGCCTTGTCTTCAGTGACCCACTGTAGAAAAGATGCTTTTGCCATCCCATCATATTGACTGGAGAGGGGGACACGCTTTTGTTTGCTAAATCACATTCCCCATACATGCATGCCTTGCTAGAAGATCACAAGATGCCATCTCAGCCAGTCGCTCTACATTTGAAGTCTCAACCACCTTCAATTCACTTTTGACCGAGGAGATTCTAAGGACTTCTTCTGTCGCTGGACTCTCTGCTTCTCTGGTAACCGCTTTTGCCTGTCCAGGGCTTTCTGGAGCTGTTTCATTTCATTATGTAGATTCTTTCTTTGTGTTCGTGATCGTGTTTTGCCTTCCTCCCTTTGCCTACAAAACAAGTAATCAGACATATTAGTCAGTCCAACATTGCATGGAAATGCTGAGTATGTCACATTAAACCAGGGATTCACAAACTTATTTTGTTAGCCGAACCCCCTTGACCTCAAATATTGATATGAAGAACCCCCCGATTCTCTGATGTTGGTTAATAGTCACATGGCATACAGATAAACAAATACAATATTTAAATATTTTTAGCAAGTGATTTATTTTAATTTTATGATTTTATAAATGATTAGCTATTCATGAACTCGAACCCCCTGCAGTTCCATCACACACCCCATGGGTTTAAAGGGATACTCCACTTTAAAATGGAAATTCTGCCATCATATACTCACCCTCATGTTGTTTCAATCCTGTATGAATTTCTGTCTTCTGCTGAACAGAAAGGAAGATATTTAGAAGAATGTCAGTAACCAGACAGTGTCTGGGCTCATTGACTTCCATAGTATATTTTTTTCCTGCTATGGAAGTCAATGAGACCAGAAACTGTCTGTGAGGTGAATGTGAGTTTGTCCTGGTGTGATGTAGTGCGCCACTGGCCACTAGATAATGATACGCTTGTCAACAGCAGAGCAGCTGCACAGATGATCATCACACACACACATATACTGTATTTCTTACTGTATTTCAGTAATTTCCCATATTGTTTACATTTTTCAGGCAGTTCTGTTGAATAACGCACGCTTTGCCTCCTTCACAGCCTTACTTAGTTCACAGAAGTACTCGTGACAAGAGTGGCCATCAGGCCTGTGTTGATTCACAGACATTAATGAACTAATTATCTGATGTTAATTAATATAGTATCTCTCTGTTCACTAGTAACTCTCCACTATCATCTTTACAGTTCTTTATTCTGAAATATTCAGGAACTACTTATTAACAATTAAATAATTATCAGGTCGTTCCTGATTCATTCCTCAGTAGCTACTCTCAGTTTTGTGTACGGTAAAGTGTTGCCCATTTTTATGTAGTAAAAGGCCAACTTGATAGATAGTTGTGCAAACCAACATATCAGCCTAAACACATGTATAGTCAGTTAAACCAGCAGCCATATCACCCTGTAGCCCAAGACCGGTTGCCCACTGAAGCTAAGCAGGGCTGAGCCTGGTTAGTACCTGGATGGGAGACCTCCTGAGAAAAACCAGGTTGCTGCTGGAAGAGGTGTTAGTGAGGCCAGCAGAGGGCACTCACCCTGTGGTCTGTGTGGGTCCTAACACCCCAGTGTAGTGACGGGGACACTATACTGCCAAAAGAGCACCGTCTTTCGGATGAGACGTTAAACCGAGGTCCTGACTCTCTGTGGTCATTAAAAAATCCCAGGATGTCCTTCGAAAAAGAGTAGGGGTGTAACCCCGGCATCCTGGCCAAATTTGCCCCTTGGCCTCTGTCGATCATGGCCTCCTAATCATCCCCATATACTGATTGGCTTCATCACTGTCTCCTCTCCACCAGTAAGCTGGCGTGTGGCGGGCGTTCTGGCGCAATATGGCTGCCGTCGCATCATCCAAGTGGATGCTGCACATTGGTGGTGGTTGAGGAGATTCCCCCCTTCCATGTAAAGCGCTTTGAGTGCCGAGAAAAGCGCTATATAAATGTAATGAATTATTATTATTATTATTAAACACAAGCACAAACATTTAGTCTGAATAGATTACTCTGAATATAAATGTATGCTAATCTCTCACTTCCGTTTGTAATAACTTATTCACACTAGTGCCACACTCACCCCCACAAAATTAAATGTCTCCTGACATTTCAAAAATAACTTGAAGCATATTCAACAGTTTCTCAACCGGAGTCTTTAACAACTCTCAACTATGCTCCAAGGTCTCCAGAAATGACCGCTTGGGGCAGGTAACTGCTTTACTTCTACTGAGCAGTCTCTTTGGACCAAAGAAGGTTGACCTAAGGTATCATAAGTAAACACCACTGATTTCTGTCTCTGTGTGTGTGTGTGTGTGTGTGTGTGTGTGTGTGTGTGTGTGTGTGTGTGTGTGTGTGTGTGTGTGTGTGTCCGCGCGCACATCTCAAAGAGACGGAGAAGAACACACAATAATGGTTCCGTAATTGTACAGTATTTGTGTGTCATGGTTGTGTCGCTACAGGGGAAGAAAAGATGACTCTCAGTCTGTCCTCTGCAGTGGCTGATTGAGGACTTTACTTCAGTAATCTGCTCTGCAATTAGCAAAAGGAAAAGTTACAAATGGGTAATGTAGGCTTAGATGTATTGTGCAGATAAGAATGTGTTGGTTTTGACAAGTAATGCATGTTATTATTTAATCGTTTTCACTGTATGATTGAACTCGTCTAATGAATGGATTTTATTATAACTAGATGCTAAATTTACATTATGTGGTCATTTTAACTCTTTGATACCCCTCCAAACAAATGCTGGGAATTACGTGAACTTACTCTTTGAGCCAAGGCTGGTGTGGATTATAGGCAACCTAACCATCATCTTCAGTGCTGTATGCATAGTAGATTCCTCAGATACTTCAACCTGGCTTTCTTTCTTAGTTTAGAAACTGATTCTCTGTACTTAAAGGCGAGACACTACAGGTGAATAGGGTACAATCTTTAACTAGCAGATATCACCATGAAACTTTCCCAGTTGATTACCTACATTAAGATGAGAAAAAAAATGTATTACAAGTTTTCTGTAATTTAATGTTTAAATATGCCATTTAGGCAATATCTAATTAAATATGCGCTAATTTGCATATATATTGCATAAATCTGAGTATTGGATAAAGCCAGGTTCAAATTGTTTTGTTCATTGTATTCACATATTAGATGGGGAAAAATTACAGAGGATTTATGGATATCTACTTTTGCTATCCTGTAAATCAGAACCCATACACAAAATAAATAAATTTGAAACATATTTTTGGAATATATGCAAATATTCGAAATTGGCCCAATAAATATATTTTTGTTAAATATGTGAATATATTTATATGTCAATATATTTATTAACAATATATATGTTCATATATGTTTTAACTTTTGCAAATTGTTTCATTTGAAATATATTTTGAAATGTAAAAATTTAACATTTTCACAAACAAACACATTTCAATTTATTGAAATAGTCCTAGGACAGTATTGTACAGGAGAGAGAGAGCTTTCCAGCAGTGTGTAGATTAAGAACGCCAACTTTAAAGCTGTCACATTATTCTCCGGCCATGAAGAGGCACAGAAGTGTTTATAGCACATGTTCACTACTTCCACATGCTTGTAGATGCATGACTGTAGTGCAGCTGTTTTCAGAAAGCAGAGACACAGCCCTCCCTGTGCAGAAACTGGTGGATTTCTCCCTAAATTGTTCAGATTGGCAACCACAGAACAATGATGATAAATCACTTCCAGCTGAAGTAATGAAGCCAGAAGGCAGATGGATCTATATTTAGCTAGGGGGAGTGACGCAGATTTGCAATATCCTCTCTAAAACTAAAAATGCATTTTATTCTACTGACATGACACATTTCTCACAAAATGTCATTATATTTAGCAAGGCAGGTGGAGATTGCTATTATAATACAGCATCACTGCAGCACCATTTACAGAATCATGGGCTTCTTTAGCTTACAAAACTAGATTAATGTAACAATTTAAATAATTTACAGTTGTTTTAATTTGTTTTACTTGCATGTCAACAAGAGTTTGTTCTTCAAAAAACCTACACTCCTTTTTCACAGTTTTCTTTTTCATCCCCTCCACTAAAAGTCATAGCCGTCACCCCTGTGAGTTTATGTTTATGTGTCCATGCGTTTGCCGACACCTCAGGGCTACACAGTGAAGCTTTCCCACATTCCCCATCAGATGTGCCTGTTTAATGCGAGCTCAGTGATAATGCAGTGCTCTGCAGACTGAGACACGTCCTCACCCAGTGTTCAGCACTGGTGCTGAGAGAAGAGTGCTGTACTGGTGCTGAGAGAAGAGTAGACAACGGATGATAAACTCCCTACACTGATTATATCAGGCTTTACACATCTCCAGAGGAAACACATCAGCTAACGGCACATTTATCCCTGTACACACACATCCCGGTGTTTCCCCCATTATTGTTGAATCACGGAAGCTACACCAGTTACTTTGCCAAGAGATTTATTATGTATACATGTGTCATGTGTCAGACAGAGAGAAACAGGCATATACGAATATAAGGCTACATGAGAGGAGGTCTTCATTCCTCTATCTTCTCCCCCCATCATGCTAGCTGTAAACGGTTCCTCTGAGTTTCTCCTTCCTCACCCCATCATCTCGATGTTAACTCTCACCCCGCTCATGCCTTTATGTTTCTCTGAGGTGGTACAGTAAAGCTTATATACATCACAGAGAGAGGTATAGAAAATCATGTTGTATACCTAAGGCTTATGTTGGAAAATGGAATTTACCCCATGCTTTCACATGGTACAATCCACATTAAGAAACTATTTCTCAGTGTATACATTAGTGATGTACATATGGTACATTTGCATCAGTTGAAACATCCCTTCTCTCGCTAAGAGCAACTCTACACATCTGAAGCATCATCACCACTGGATCATCTCTGCTAGTGGACATTACCTCTAAGCTAAATATAACTCTACCAGCTCTCTGCTCAGCACACATGTGCAAACATAGTCTGACTTCACAAAAACATCATGAAATTATAAAGAAAATTAATAAAGAAAAAACCATTAAACAGTAAATGTTTCTGTCTTCACCGGTTAAAGAGTCGCACTAGACATGGCTGTGTGTTCTTCTTGATGGTGTGGCCATGGAAGGTCTGGTACGCCAACTTTTAGGTCTTGGAAAGTTGCGTAGCCGTCAGAGTGGGCTCCTTATGGCCAGATGATGAAGCTACACTGGTTATTCATTGCGTCTTTAAAATTATTGTAATTTGTAATTGGATGACCTTCAGTTAACTGGAACTCTCCTGCAATCTTGCATACCGTATCAGCATCCAATACCCTACCATCTATTGTATTTATCCACAAATTATACAGTTTGAGTTCTCTGCGTATGACTGCTTTAAGGTTAGACTCAGTACTTGAGGAGGGTTGAGACTGACTAGAGGAAGCAGTGCTGGGATCGTTAGGTGTTGCTGAGCCGCTAAATCCACGTAGGGGCGTTTAATCCAACTACCTCCTGTTGCCATCGAATGCTCATCATAAAGAAACTTCTCTCCTTCCTCTCTGCCGTTTTCAACCATTTCCACGGCCATAAGAATCAGAGGAAATGTCCGGAAGTTTCGAGCAGATTCAGCTATAACTGATGCAGTGAAATATGTGGTATGCTTGAGCTCTCCTAGCGTTAGGAAAGTTTCCTTTCCAAGAAAAATATCTCTCACATAATTAGCATATCTTGTTTTTTTATCTTAAAATTTTTTATCAACTTGATCAACTCGAAGGTGGTCGTAACTTACTTTGTCTGTCTGTTCCGCAATAAGGTCCTCGACTTCCTTCCTTTTCTTCACATTATCTCTTTGATTTTGGTCAAGCCTTTTTCCAACTGGATACACATACAGACTTACAGGATCAACAACGTATATCCAGTCTTTGACCATCAGGTGTGTGACTACATCATCTCCATCCTTTGCATAATGACGGATGATACTTCTGGCATCTCCTGCTGTCTTAATCTCATAACACTTGGAAAGAACATCCTTTAGTTTATTCTGATCCGTTATCCACTTAATGCCTTTCAGCTGCTTATTTTCTTGCACTTTTTCCCCTATTACATAATTCTGGTTTATGTCCACGTTGGCTGTTACTTTTTTAGGAAGTTCCAGTTTTTCATGAAAGAAGGCCCAGGACAGAGCTTCAAGTTCATCAACAGCAGTTTGTTCAGTAAGGATTAAAGCCCATGTTGCAGGTTTTAAAAAAAAGTTTTTTATCAATATAACCTTGTATGAAAATACCATATGAAAAGTAAATGCAGGATTAAAAATTGTTTTGCAAGACATAAGGGCACAAATTTAATACAAAACGTGACAGTTTCCTTGACCGTGTTGAAAAACCATTTTTTTTCACCATGGCGTCATATGACGTCACATGAGGTAGTCGTTTGCCGGCTCTGCGTTCGCTCAGTGCGGAGCATAGATATAAACACTAGATGTCACCTTGTATACGGCAGTTCATTGGAACGAATGCGTAACAGAGCCGCCATGTTGGAACAGAGGAGCCCCTCCTCTTTAATGCATCAGCGTCAACATAGGCAAAGGTCTAACGGAAATAAAATCACCATAAATCGTCATGAATGCGATTTTCTAGGGTTTTTTTTGTTCCAACGGTCAGACATGTATTTATCATCGAGTCCAGAGAAAATGTAAGGTTTTGATATTAAAATAATCTACTTCTTTTTCAAAATATAATGCATAGTGCTATAGGCCTAAGTTTATTAGTCACATTATTTCACTTGAGTAAACTTAGAATGAACTATGCTACTTATATATATATACTGTATATAAATGAGCAAAACTTGGCCACTAAATATTTAATATTCAATTATTTTAATGATCACAATTAAAGTTTTAATTTTATTAAATTGAACAAGCGCAACATTTAGCATTCAATCAAATATTCTAAAAGATGTATTATTATTTATAATAATGTTATTTCAACATAATATCTCGTTATTTCGACATAATATGTGTGCGTGCAACAAGCAAAATGTGCATTTGTAAATCCGGTGACACGCGTGCATTGATTTTTTTATTAATAAACTAGTGTTTTCTTACAGTGTCGACTCGGCTGCAAAGATGAAGTTGACGATCACCATATTCGTAGTGAACGCGCGAGAGAAATGCACATAATGTATTACATAATCAGAGCCTTTTTCTTTTCGTTTTGAATTATTTCGTTTAAAGACATTTCAAGCTTTGTGTATTTGATGTATTTCTCATGTCTGTGTGAGGCATACACTGAGTTTCGTTAAGTTAGGATGAGATGCGCTCCAGTTAACGTGCAATGCAAGATTATCATTTTTTTATTATTATTTATTAAATCTTATTTATCTTATTTATTAAATACAGCCTGATGAAAAATGTATTAAAATTAAGATACAATTTATACAAAACGAAATTCACTTTTACTCGTGCTGTTCACTTTTCATAAATCAACATACATGGGGAAAAAAATAACATTATAACATTTTAACAAATATGAAAATAAATGCGCTTATTTAATGGCTACAACAGTACAGGCCTACAGACTCTCTATTTGTACAAATTGCTGCACATTCATTTAATTCAGAATTTTGCACACACAAGTTGATAGGCAATTGTTCAAATCAATTTCATGATAATTGTGCGTGCATTTATTAATCATTATGATACTAAAATCATAACAAAGTAGGTTATCCAATGTACAAAAAAATCCGAGGAGCCCAGAATAT
>FLSR01000551.1:74006-118494 GCA_900092035.1 Leuciscus waleckii
TGTGGTGTCTACAGAGACCGCGTTTTTTTACAGTGTGTCAGGGGACAGGCAGCTAGCGGATAGTGAGGAGATGTTTGCTGTATGTGACAAAAAATGTTTTGGCCTAAAAAACGCGTGACATCACTTAGAGCACCTTTAAAATAAGCGCATTTAGTTGAATATTTGTTCAAATATTGTAATGTTATTTTTTTTCCATTTATGTTGATTTATGAAAAGTGAACAGCACGAGTAAGATAGGATGCACAATATATCGAGAGACATGGAGCGGGTCAGACATGATTTTGACCACTTCATTAAGTTTTGTTTTGTAGAAAACCTTTCTTTAAAGTGAATTTCGTTTTGTATAAATTGTATCTTAATGTTAATCAATTTTTCATCAACCAATTGCCTGGATTTAATAAATAAGAAGCAAATATAACAGACAATATAATCATGGAGGCGCCCGCGCGGTCACTTGCATTGCACGTGAACTGGAGCGCATCTCATCCTAACTTAACGAAACTCAGTGTATGCCTCACACAGACATGAGAAATACATCAAATACACAAAGCTTGAAATGTCTTTAAACGAAATAATTCAAAACGAAAAGAAAAAGGGTACTCTGCTACGCTTGATTATGTAATCCATTATGTGCATTTGTCTCTATAGGCGCGTTCACTACGAATATGGCGATCGTCAACTTCATCTTTGCAGCCGAGTCCACACTAGCTGTCAGAAAACACTAGTTTATTAATAAAAAATCAATGCACGCGTGTCACCGGATTTACAAATGCACATCTTGCTTGTTGCACGCACACATATTATTGTCGAAATAACGAAATATTATGTTGAAATAACATTATTATTAATAATACATCTTTATGATGTGATCATTAAAATAATTTAATATTAAATATTTAGTGGCCAAGTTTAGCTCATTTATATATATATATATATATATATATATATATATAAGTAGCTATAGTTCATTCTAAGTTTACTCAAGTGGAAGAATGTGACTAATAAACTTAGGCTTATGCATTATATTTTGAAAAAGAAGTAGATTATCTTTTAATATCAAACCTTAAATTTTCTCTGGACTCAATGATAAATACATGTCTGACCGTTGGAACGAACCAAAAAAACGAGAAAATCGCATTCATGACGATTTATGGTGATTTTATTTCCGTTAGACCTTTGCCTACATTGACGCTGATGCATTAAAGAGGCTCCCCTGTTCCAAAATGGCGGCTCTATTGACGCATTCGTTCCAATGAACTGCCGTAGCCAAGGCGACATCTAGGCTGCGTCCGAAACCGCATACTCAATGAGTAGGTACTTAATTTCAATAAGTACTTACTTAACGAGCGCTAAAAGAGTAGGTACTTTATAGCCAGATCTCGTTGAGTATGAATGCGAACCGGACATCTGCCATGTTGACATTATCATGTGACCTACGACGCGTTATCACAAGTGCAACAACTTAAAAGATTTGAACGACACATTTAATTCATCTATCTGTAAATATCTTGATATTGATTAAACTTGATCATTTTGTGGTCTTTTTGAAGAAACTGCTGCCCAATTATTTTGTGAATACATTTAGGGTTGATTTAAGTTCTTATATTTAACCCTACTAATGTGACCCACCGTTTATCCTTAACGATATTATTTATTTTTATTACGAAATCCCCAAATTGTCATCTCTTGAATATGTTGTTAATTTCTTTATTTTATATCCAAACATTTTCATTCACAAGCAAAAGTGGCTAACTGCTTTGTTTTCCTCTTTTTCTTGTTGAATTTAACCAGAGCCGCCTTAACCTAATGTTAGGCCCCGGGGCTGAGAGGTTTTGTAGGCCCCCCATCCCCTCAATTTAAAGAGTCTCATTTAAAAAAAGTGTAATAGCCCATCTAGGTAATCTACATCACAAAATGCATTAGTTTCTTTCGAGAACTACAACAGTGATTTTTTTAAAATATTGTTTTGAATTTTAATATTGTTATTAACATATCACTGAGCACATAAACACAAGACACTTTATTTAACAACCACACACAGCAACTAAATTTCAACTTTATGCAAATGAGAAGCGATTTTCGGAGCGACAACCAATAGGAAAGAAGCCTTTCAGTGGAGCTCAGCTCCCGTCACCGTCTCGAGTCAGTGAAGGCAAGACAGAAGAGTTCGAGGGCGATTTCACTGTTTTATATGATTTGACTGTAACCACAAACATGGATATAATAAAATGATGCATGGAAAAGAAACTGTCGACAGTCTCAGTGAGTTTAATTCATACATTTATAGTTCGAGTGTTGTAGTTTTATGATGCATCTCGTTGAGTATGAATGCGAACTGGACATCTGCCATGTTGACGTTATCATGTGACCTACGACGCGTTATCACAAGCGCAACAACTTAAAAGATTTGAACGACACGTTTAATTCATCTATCTGTAAATATCTTGATATTGATTAAATTTGCTCATTTTGTGGTCTTGTTGAAGAAACTGCTGCCCATTTATTTTGTGAATACATTTAGGGTTATTTAAGTTCTTATTTAACCCTACTAATGTGACCCAACGTTTTATCCTTAACGATATTATTTATTTTTATTACGGAATCCCAAAATTGTCATCTCTTGAATATGTTGTTAATTTCTTTATTTGTATCCAAACATTTTCATCCACAAGCAAAAGTGGCTAACTGCTTTATGTTTTCCTCTTTTTCTTTTTGAATTTAACTCTCCTTTCATCCCTCAGGCCTAGGCCTATAAATAACAAAAAAAAGAAGATTTTTTTAAAATGTATTATAATGAATTATTTAAGAAAATATATATTAAGATATTCAACCTTGTAGGTTATTTTTTCCTGTGTAAAAAATCTCACATTATGTATGCAAACCCATGATTGAGATACTGTATTTATATACCTCATAACATCAGTAACTCGACAGCCCTACCTAGAACGGTTTTCCTCAGCGTTTGTAATGTCTGCAAAAGGGCAGCTGTGCGAAGATTCGCCTTTGGAAAAAACTGTTGATTTTATACTCGAAAAATGTAAGTATCATTAATATTAAAAATATTTGTATTACCCCAAAATGAATTGCATTGCTATCCCACCCCAAAACATACAATAATAACAACGATAAATGCTGACCAAAACTTAATTATATTACTATTTACTGAAAATTATATAATTCAATAAAACAAACAAAATGTAATGTATGTCATATGACATAGCTATGCATGAATACACTCTAGATGTGTATATAGTGAACATATCTACATTTTCATTCAAACAATTAAATAAAGCATTAATTAAATAATTATATTTCATTTACTGACAACAATGAGAAATATTAATAAATTAGTAAAAGAATGAATGAAAGTCACCATCACACAATAAACAAATGCATATACAAGTCAACACATGAAACAAAGCTTTATTCAAACTACGGGTTTTTTTTGCTGCAAAGGTCATTCATGTAGCTATTATACAGGACACATGGTTCGGCGTATTTTAATATTCATAGTAGGCTTAACATTAATATAATATTCTGATTTAAGATATAAAGTGACCAGACGTCCAAAATCAAAATATGTGATGTAGGATATAAGCTATTTTATAAATCACACACTATAAATATGATAAAGAAGCAGAAACAGATAGTTGCAGTAAAGTAAGATATTTTAATAAGTTGAAGAAACGTGTGTGTTTTACTGTGAAACGGTGTGTAAAAAGGGGCATCAACGTCTGTTCTTTTTAAGGAAACTGTGTAAATTTCAAATTGAGAAAACACTGTTGAGTATGTTTTATCGTGCTTTTATTGAATCCGTACTTTCTTTTTCTCTGGTATCTTGGTACGGGAACTTAACATTAAAGAGCCGGAACTCTATCAACCAGATCGTGAAATGCTCCAGAGGTTGATTGGCGAACCACTACTGAACCCAGCGTCGCTGTATACCAGGCAGGTACAGTGCATGGGTATTTCAATTCTGAGTGACCAGCTGCATCCGCTGTATTATGAGTTCCAGTGTCTGCCGTCTAATCGACGGTTTAGAGTACTGTGGTGTACAACCAAACGATACAAAAACAGCTTTGTTCCAGTAGTGATTAATTTTATGAATAGTATTAAGATGGAGTAAATTGTTTTATTGTGATTTTAGTGTCTTGTTCCATTTGTATGGTGTTTATCGTTTATATGTTTGAAAAACTGCCTAAACTTGTTCTCTGGAACTTAATTTACCTACGGGTACAAATAAAGGAACTGAACTGAACACACTAAAACAGCACGTTTATCTGAGCCCCAAACAATTACAATTGAAACATGCTGTAAAAAAATGATCTGTTGGGTATTTTGAACTAAAATTGAACATACGCACTCTGGGGACATCAGAGACTTATTTTACATCTTGTGAAAAGGGGCATAATAGGTGCCCTTTAATAAAACAACAAAACACAAAGAGGAAATCACTCGCTCTCTTGACTGAGAACTTTAAGTCTGTTGTGTTTTATTTTCATATGTTCATTTAATTACTTTCTTCAATGCTACTGTTAAATACACCTATAGCTGAAAAAATAAAGGACTGTTTATTTCATTTGTATATTAACTTGTGTGTGTAATATGTGTCTTTGTTCTTAAGTTCTTAACAAAGAAAATAATGACAAAGATTTTTATCTTCACCACTTTGGCCTAAATGTCTGCCATTCTTTTTTTTATTTTAGATTTTGTTACCTAAGGCTGTAATGCTCAGTCACTTGCAAAATAGGAAAACCAACATGAAAAAGAATTGTGATAAAATCGTGAATCGCCCACCCCAGGTGTAAAAAAGTGCCTAGATGTGCTTAGATGGGTTATCATTATTGATCATTATATCACACTACAATAATTACTTGTCAAATAAATGAAACATAAAGAAACATTAATTTGACTTGAAATTGTTTATCATCTTACTTCTAGAGATTGTAGTGATGCATGACATGGTGGAAAATTACTTGAAATAATATTTAAAATAGGTTAGGATGAATGTTAAAGGTGTGCCCCCTAAAAGCACAATAACCCATAACCTGTTACAATCATAAGTTGTCCTAACCTGCCGGTTAAAGATGCTAGACGTTGTTTCAGGGTCCTCGGCGGTGTCCCGGCTCAGTCCTGGATTCGGCTGCACTGGGATTTTGCTTAGTATTAATATCTAAACTACAACAACATAAAGAATCACCCCCCAAAAAATGGTTTTGTTTTACTTAAAAATTTTCTGAATAATTCTAAGACAACAATTCATAGATTCAAAGATAAAGATAACAGAAATGCGTGTAGGTCTTCATCTGAATTGTGGCCCAGAGAAACAGGAAACAAAGCTTTTTATATTGTTCGTTGTTATTGGGGCTGTCTTAAGATTTTGGGGCTGTCATTATAATGCAGTAATTCCTTATAAGGTAAACAACTGGCCTTGAAATTGTCCAAGGTTATAACAAGTTTGCAAGAAGCAGCTCTGCATATATTTTTTGTAGCGTACGCTTCCTTCACCCGCAGCTGTCAAAACCACATCCTGCTTCATCCAGCTTGTTTCTGGCTCTCCTCTCTGGTTTTCAGAGGCTACAAGTCTTTTTATTTTTTAAACAATCTTCAGAGAAGCAGACGTCACCCTAAGACCTGCTGAGCTGTTGATTATATTCAGAGAAATAAAGAAAAGCACAAACACTTTAGTTGCAGGGCAAGTTTGCATCATGCTTCAAACGATCCAAGCCTCTCCTGCAAATGCAACATCCAGCTTTTCCATTTGTCTGATAACTCGAGTCTTCTGTTTGCCGCACCAGATCATGCTGGGTAAGATGGCTTCTTGCATGATCTCTTCTTCCTATGGCGTTGTCTATGTCACAATATGAGGTCAATCTGGCTTTGGATAAGGTGATGAAAAAAAAATGCTTTGCATTTGCTTGCACAACTTTTGCTTGCACCAACCAATACATTTGTGTTTGCAAGCTGCATGAAACATAAATAGTTTTGAGAGAATTTTTTCTTTAAAAAATTGCATTATGCTTTTTGTAGGATATTTGATTTGATTTTTAGTGTCTAAGCAATTTAGAAAATCAATAATGTAACAATAATCTTAAAGGTAGGGTAGGTAGGAATTTTATTAAAAAAAAAATCTCAAAATTTGTTTAAACTTTCTATATATATCAATACATAATTAAAATGTAAGTACTCTGAAAAAAAAGATGTCCTTTATGCTGTGTATTGTTTGTATATATATCTCGACCTTTAAGAAACTACAAACTTTAAACTGTTACAAGCTACTGTGATCAAGGAAGCTGAAATGTGCCACCAAAACGTTTTTTGTAAATGTTGCTTTTTTGATCACGATCTTACTATAAAAGTATAAACATTGAATTGCTTTTTGCTTCTGTACTTGTAACTATTGTGTCACTTCAGGGTGTAGCAAACATGAACCATTAACAGCTAATAATTCATCAAAAAAGCTGCAAACGGAGGAGATCTGTCAGGTCACACGCAAATGTTACAATAGACAAAAGCAATATAGTTAATAACGCCACCTGGACGAGCTCACTTACTGGTTATTTTCATACTCAGCGATGCCATTTAAATACCAAAGTCGAATGGAAATCAGTGTCTGTGTGACCAGACGGAAACATTTTGCATCTTTAAAACAACACAAGGTTTTGCATGAATTGGTCATAAATTACTTCATCTAACAAACATTGTTTACAACCAAACAAACTGCTCTGGAACACATATAATTGCATCATAAAAATAAGACAATAGAAAATGTGTAAAACTAATCGCTGAAAGGTTATTCATGGAAACTTTTGTTCCATTTTCTTCCCACGGAAAGCCAGTGTACAACCCAGTGTACAAAGGATATTACTATGTATTCCACATTTGTTTGTTTATTTTTTCACAAAGGATAACCAGGTAATAAACCTGAAATAATAAGAAACGCAATGTTTAAATTTTCATGTGCATACTACAAACAGCCCCAGTTCTTTACCTCAATAGCCCAATAACAATAAGCAACAATAATAACATCAATCAAAATACAAATATATAATAATATTAATATACTATAATAATATACTATAATAATAATAATAATAATTTCATAATTTTCATGTACAAGCTTCACACTTCAAACATTATGCACCATCAAGTCCTACCAAAAGACCATGCAGTCTTTTCTGCAAGCAGGAAACTACAGCTGGAAACTACAGCTCCCAAAATGCCCCGTGGCAAACCAGGGAGTACGTTACTTACGTTAAATACCGGTCTGCGATTCATACTTCATCAAACATTTATAAAGTTAAAGAAAGTAAACACGAATGGACACGTATGGTATAGCAGTGTTATAAGTCTAAATGTTAGCTTTATGTCCTACGGCTTCGCCACCTCGTCAACTTATAACTTTGGAGCAAAGCGTTATCTTTATCAGTTAACTAAACTGCTTAGATCTACCGGAGCATAGCGTTATCTTTATCAGTTAACTAAACTGCTTAGATCTACCGGAGCATAGCGTTATCTTTATCAGTTAACTAAACTGCTTTGATCTACCGGAGCATAGGTTATCTTTAACGTGGAACGGACGTAAACACAGTACAACAACATAGCATGGTGACAGCAGACAACATTAAGCGTACATCATAAAAGCAGACAAGAAAACATTTGAAATTAAGAGAGCTTACCAAGTGGCTGCACACGAGTGCTGCGTTCCAGTCCAAAATTGTCATGCCCTTCACTCGCTAACTTCCAGCTAACTACGGATGTACGTCATTGCTTACGTTGCACGAGTGCCCACTACTGGCGGAAACTGCAATGGGCTGAACTGGAACGTCCTAAGCCCTTGATCACTTGGAATCAGCTGTGGAGTTTATTTATTTATTTATTTTTCCCTTTAAGAATTTGTTTAATGAAGCATCCAGATGTTTATGGGTGTGTTTGGGTTGTTTAAAAAAATAAATAAGGGAAGTACAAGTGCGTGTCTTAAAGTGGACTGGAACGCAGCCCGGGTTGAAAGTCATTACAAATCTCAGCTTCCTTTTCACGTAGTAAACACCGGTCACATGTACTCACAGCACACTCCTCTCTTAATTATGCGCCAACTTCTTCGCTGCCGAACCGGCTGACTTACTGGAACCTTGGCTTGGTTATTATCGGTTTTAATCCTCGTCGCCAGTGTGATAACCAGAGTATTTAAAGATGCACGCAGACATTGCTGTTTATCGTCTTTACTAAACTCAGCAGCAAGTACAGAAAAGCGGCTTGCAAAACGACAACAACACAACCAAAACCCGGTGTGCAACAGCTTAACTAGGACCGGGGGAAGCAAAATAACAAACAAAGGTTCCGGGTTCCACCCCGGCCTACACAGCAAATAGTCCCTCTGCAACACTATCCTTATGCTTTCGGGCAGGGGAATGAACAATAAGCTTGTCATGTCGTATGTAGGCTATGTCACCTCGTTCTCTGGCAGCTTTCATGGCTGGAATGAGTTCCTTACGCTTTTGCCTGACGGCTTCAGTGTAGTCCTCATTCACATAGATGTTGGTGCCTTTCAGATCCTTAGTCTTTCCTAGAACAGCCATTTATCTTTGTATCTGAGGAATTTGACCATAATAGGCCTAGGTCTCTTTCCGGAATATCCGGATGGATTGCCAGTCCTATGTGCACGTTCAATCACCATCTGACTACTGTCCAGGTGAAGTTTCTCATTTATCACATATAGGGCTGGGCGATAAATCGATTTTATCGAATAATTCGAATGTGTAGCTTACGTCGATTTGTTTGAATGAAATTCGGTTTTTGTCTTTAACAATTGCCGACGCCTCCCCTCTGGGCTCCCGTAGCTCCGAACGGGCTCAGCCCTTGAAAGATAATACAGTTTATACAGTTATACAGTTATACAGTTCAAATTACCGAAATGAAATAAAATCGATCGATCAGTGTTTCTCAACTGCGGAAAGAGGTCTATAATAACAGCTGGAGAACAATATGTCACGTAACATTAGCCTACATTTACCTCTGGAAAGCCATTTAATGACCATAACACGTTAGTGGACTTTTAAAATAATTGCTGTAGGAGTATTTTGCCAAATATGATAACTATATTACATATTTATTATATTTTTACCTATATCATTAAAATATTACAATGCTGTTATAAAAAAACGCATTATGTTTAATTTGAGATGTTATTTTTAACCTTTAATAATAATACCATCTGGCAGGGCTTTAAATTAACGTGTATCTACTGTACCTACCTAGTATTTTTCCAAAGGAATCGATATTGAATCAAGATCAGAATCAAATCACAAGAATTTAATTAAAATTGTGAAAGCAATAATAAAAACAGTAGCATACCAGTCATTGTACCATGTAAACATTGTGTTGTCACTAAACTTAAAGGGTTAGTTCACCCAAAAAAGAAAATTCTGTCAGTAATTACTCATCCTCATGTTGTTCCAACCCCGTAAGACTTTCGTTCATCTTTGGAACACAAATTAAGATATTTTTGATGAAGTCTGAGAGCTATCTAACTCCTCCATAGGCTTCTTAAGGGACTGAAACTTGCTGGCCCAGAATAGTTATTAAAGACATCGTTAATATAGTCCAAATGACTACAGTGGCTCAACCATATGTTTATCAAGCGACGAGAATACTTTTTGTGCGCAACAAACAAACAAAAATAATGACTTTATTCCACTATTAATTCCCTTCTCTCTGAGCCTCGAGTGAATTCACGTAGTGTTTTAGCGCAGCGCGTCTGTGTTGCACGTCACCACGTAGTTAATGGAAACACCGTCATTTCGCAATAGTTTTTTCTCAACATTTAGAAAATATCGCGAAAGTTTTGCGCAAATCTGTAATGGAAACACGGCTATTGATACAATTTTGAGTTTTGATCCAAACCATTATTTTGGTTGAGACTGACATTTCAATATTTAAAGTGTGTTGGATCAGCATTGAAGTTTTTATGAAAGCCAACAGCACACATGGGTTGAGACAGTGACATTGAACTAACAGTTGATGGCCACAAGATCCATGAAGGTATGTATCTCTGCAGAACACTAGTGGGTGTTTCCCAATCAGTGGGGCATTTTCAACCACTTAACCTGATTTGCTCTAATCCACTGGGGGTTTGGTTTAGGGGTGGGCCTTCATGATTTTAGCAAGTCTGTTGAAAAATGGTTGAAAAACATCCCACTGAAAATGCCCACTGATTTGTATATTTTCATTTTGGTTTTGCAGAAGTCTAATTGATGTTTTCTCATTAGAGAGAAAACACAGGTGCATCATACAGAAGTATTATACAGAACCACCTGACATACTTCAAACAATGCTGCATCTACCTTATTATTTCTCTGTTTCTTTGTTCTACGGCAATGAGATATATTAATTAAAAAAGCTACTAAAGTGTTTGAATAAACTATCTATTTTTCTACATTCTTAAAAAATGCATCTTGCTTTAGTTATGTTTATGAGGAATTTCCTTATTAAAGTTCTAACAACAGATTTCTTGAAGTGCAAGTGACACGAACATGAGCAAAAATGTCAGCCCACGTATTAGACTGGGTAAACCCAGCCCGATCTGCCAGCGATTTGATTTCGCCCTGCAGCTCAGGCTGGAAACCTGTAAATTCCTCTATCCTGCTTCCGTTACAAATTTGCGGGGACCAATCACAAACTGGCTTATCCCTTGGCGCGCTATTGGCGGGTTTAATCCAATCCAATTTCTTTTTTAACCTCTCGACGATATTCATTGGCTTCTTTAGTTAAGCAAACAAATCACTTGAGTGGTTGTAAATTCCACTCACTTTCATGTTTTTTTTTGTTTTTTTGTTTTGTTTTTTGCACATCCTGCAAAAATCGCTCATGCCATTGCTGCGTCTGCAAACCGCTGATCAATGCTATAAACCAACACGCTTGTTGACACGTTTCCTGCCTGGAGTTTTCACGTTGCTCAAAGTACGTCACCCGGATCGTTGGTCTCATTGGTTGAAGGACTATCCAACTGTGTACAGAGTCATTTGAACTATGCCCGTTGATCACGCCTCTTGTGTAGTAGAAAATTCAGAGAAGACTCCCCAGACTAATGTTCAATCTTAAAAGATTGAGCTTCGTCTGGTGATAGCCAATACCCACGTATTGCATCTATTACTCAATGCTTGCAGAGCACCTTGCCATCTTTCTTTAGTGAAGGCAAATGGGGATGGACAATAAAAAAAAAATTAGAAGCACCCTCCTGATAATACTGACATTGATTATACATTTGTAGTCTACAGCATAATCACCTGACCTTGGATTTGATGCTATCTTGTGCCTCAACTTCTGCTCCATGATTACTGCTTAATCAGGTAATCATTCATATTCCTGAATCACTATTAAATTTGAGGAACGTAACTGATCTCCATTGAGTTTAGCCTGTTCCCACTGAAACAATCACAAAAAAACTACATCTTTGGCCTTTTGCATTAAGCCGGTTTCAGTTGCTACCCAGGTAAGTTTGAGATTAGTTTGAGCAAACTGTGTTTTTTCAGGCTCATGAAGATGGATTCGTTTTTAGCAGGTTTAACTTACATGGCTAACCGGCTCAACAACCTGCCCGCAGCTTCGGCACACAGATTTTGTGATTTGTCAGCTAAATAAAACAGTGTGTTGCAAATATTTATTTATTACTTGTGAGAGCAGATGCCACGTAAATTAATATTTAATACGGTAACTTATTATTTGACAGCATGTAAATGTATGTGTACACAGAAGAAACCTCTGTCTACGCTCTGCCCCGGTATACAGTTTGTGTCGGGCCATTTATTAGTCTGGCTATTTATTGAGAAAGAGTTTAAATGTAGTTGCAATTAACTCTGTATTAATCCGTACAACTGTATCAAATGACTATTATTCTGATGCGCGGAGCTGAGTAAGAACTGATGACAGCACGGCTTGATCTTTGGTTGACCAATCAGCGGAAAAGGGAGTTTTATTCGCATGTGGAGATCGAATATTCAAGCTGTTTATCAATTTTGGTTTATTGTGTTTCCATTTGGCAGATTAGAACAAAGTGTGATGAAAAGAAAAATACAACTTTGAAAAAACGATGTGAGATTTGTTTATTTATGTTCATGAAAAGGGTTGAATATGTGATAAATTAACAGTTTCTACAGTAGGTCCGTGTACCTTTTAGATAATTAGTTTTCTCATTTTTGTCTTCTTGACAGAAAACAAGAAAACAAATTATCCACACACACACACACACACCGAAGTCAAGGATTTAATTAAGTTCAAGTTAATTCATAACTGATAGAGGTTGATGAATTATTCAATGTAGATGTTAAAAATAGACTCAAAAGTTTAGTAATTACCTGCGAGACATTCTTGATAGTCTACTCCACATTCTAAAAAAAACAACAAAAAAAACATTTAACATTTGAGATTATCATCCTTAGTAAAACAGTTATGATGACTTTCTACTTTCAATTACATTGTTTACTTAATGGGTTATTGTTATATTTTAACGTATACCGCATGTAGGCCTATGCAAATAAGAACAGTGAACCACGGTTTAAGAATGTATATCAGATTATGAATAACCAGGATTAATTGTTAACTCTGAACAAAGTATGAGCAGTGTGAAACATAAAAGATAACCCAGGATCCCGTTTACTTGGGGTTTGAATTACCCAGGGTGAACTATAGCCCCTTTCACACTGGGTAGAACTTAGTTATAGGAACTAGCCACCAGGGTGGCTCCCTGGGGACTAAATGTTCCCTTAGGGCCATTTTCCTGGTTGCATTTGCACCACCAGAACTCTGAAGTGAAGTATGCCACGCTTGTTGTGACTTTTATTTAACGGCGCAGTGAACATTTATTTTGACGGCATTGAGAACACCAGAGCCTGAGCACACAGTGCTTCTATAGAACTGTTATACAAAGAAGTAGACAGTATATGAAAAAGTATTAGCATTTGCGTGTGGTTGATGTCCAATGTCGCTAGCTGACCAGAAATACATAATCATGTTCCTCTTGGTCCCCTCAAAGTTGTATTGGATTTTCTCCTTAGCATAAAGGTTGAGAGGTCCATCTATCACTCTTTTCCATGTTTGTAGAGGTAGTTTGTGGAGTAAATATATAGGCTATAATCTGTGTGTGAACATCGCTTCTTTTTTTTAATTAAAATGGTGGGTGTTGGTGTTTCGCGTGCATTCGGCCAATCAGCGTACACTAACGTCACTGGTAGTTACTGTGCTGGGTTAGACCCTACTCTGAAGTAAAAGCTAGTTCCCTCAAAAGGCGTTCCTAGAACTAAAATCGTTCATAGTTCCTGTGGTGCAAACACACCAAAAAGTAGGTACTTCCAACATTAGTTTTATGAAAAGAACTATGCACTATGAAACGGTTCATCCGGTGTGAAAGCCCTTTATTTCAAGTGTAAGAGCCCTCAAATGTTTGAGGTATTATCAATGATTCCACCAAATATGCCCCTTAGTGGCAACTACTCGATCAATATGATTATGTCTGTTCCCCGAACTAGGAAATACAAAAAATGTAATTGATGTTCAACCATTAAAAAACTGATGTAATACAGATGAACAAATTATAAAGCTCGGTTTGTTGAACATTAGATCCCTTTATACAAAAGCACTTTTTGTAAGTGATATGATCATGACAGATGTATTCATGGCCTGGCTAAAATCAGATGATTACATTACTTTAAATTAGTTTACCCCCCAAGATAACTGTTATAAACATGAGTCTTGTCCGAATGGCAAAGGGGGAGGTGTTGCTGTATTTTAAAATAATATTTCCATTATTACTTCACTGGGGTTCAAGTATAATTATTTTGAAGTGATGGTGCTTTATGTAACGTTATCTAATGTAAGTGATTAGTCCCGTTTGAAATTTGTACTGGATACTTTGGGGCTTTGAAGCAGATAATTTTATATGGTCATTTTTGATGGTCTCTGTAGCCCAACAGGAAGTTGGCTATAATGAGTTAGACATATAGATATATAAGCATATATATGTATAAATATATATAAATTAATTTATATAAATTAACATTTATATATTTTATATAACACATTTTATTCATTTTTTTATTTTTATTTTATTAAAGCAGTATGTATAAGTTAAAATAGGCAGATTAATGCTATCTGGTTGAAAAAAAAGAAAGATTTTAATTTAATAGATATTATAACTACTAAATGCATTATGCCAATTTTTAAACAGGGTTGAGCAAACTCTTATTGTTGCAACAAAACTGTTCAGATATAATGACTTCCTTTGCATTTGGATATATATTCAGACATGTTCAGTTTTTGTCAGTTTTGTCATTCTCAGTGTTTTTGTGCCTGTCTATTTTACTTTCATTGCTGTGTAGTGTTGCCTGCATTACAGGATAATACATCTCTCAGTATCTTTAACCCAGTTTGAATGAGAAAATAATGGTATATAACAAATTCATTTATAGTGCATTTATAACATAAAGTAAAATATATAAAAAAAATTGTTTAAGATATACATCTGGACTTACAAAGTGTGTGTGTGTGTGTGTGTGTGCGCGCGCGCGAGCGAGCGAGCGAGCGAGCGAGCGAGAGAGTCTATTTTACACTCTTGCTGGTTTAGAGTTTAAATCATTCATTGCTGTCTGCAGTTGTCCGCATTACAGCATAAGAAATTATCTTTTAATATCAAATCAAAGGCATATAACCAGATCATTTGTGGTGCCCTGATAAGATAGTTTTATATAATTACTTTATTTATAAGGGTTAATAAAATATCAAAGACTTTAACATAAATACTTCTGAAAGTACAACATTTTGGGATGCAAATGATACATTTACAATCACTTAAAACTGAACTATGACATCCTGTCACATGCAGTTCATCTAAATTTAAATGATCTCGGTCATAGTGGCACCAGCTGGCTGCAGTAAATCAAATGTCTTTGACATATCTTTTTTACATTTAGCCGCTTTAAATGCATATTGCCCATTGTTCACAGTTGCCTTGAAGTTACCCGAAAGATTAAAGTTCTGAAAGATTCATGTTTAATCATGTTTTAAAATAACGTACACCTACACTAAACCCTAAACCTACCTGAAAGTGTTAACAAAAGCAAATGCGACATAAAAACGTAATCATAACCATTGCAATTTTGCTTGTTTTTGAACTTTTAGCTCTTGTATCATGTCTTGTCTTTCACAGGATTCGTACTCGAGCTCTCCGCATCACAAGTACAATTCTGCAGTGGTGGAAAGAGTACTACATTTTTTTTACTTAAGTAAAAGTATTGCTACTTAAGAAATAATTTACTTGAGTACAAGTAGAAGTACTGAAATAATATGACTCAAGTAAGAGTAAATAAGTAGTTTGCTTAAAAACTACTCAAGTAACTACGTTGCAAAGTACTTTAGTATTATTTTTAAATTTTTACCCAAAATGGGGAGATGATAACGATATGGAGCGCTAAACACTCTCATGTCATATCTGTTTCATTCATACTGGAAGCCCAGCACAGATTCATCCCTCGCGCAGAAAGTCCACAAGTCAGATTCATAGGAGTATTAAACTTATGACGTTTCAGGAAATGCCTTATATGGATATAATAACATGCAAATAGAGACGTTTTGACTGATGAAACATGAAGACAAACACATGATAGCGATAATATATCTGTGTTCATCAAGCTATCTCAGGTATTGTCATAAGAATGATGTATGTCTTTAAAGGGATAGTTCACTCAAAAAGGAAAATTAGCCCATGAGAAAATTTGAAGCCCAAAAAAGTGCATCCATCCATGATAAAGTGCTCCACTTTTACTCCAGGGGATTAATAAAGGCCTTCTGAAGTGATGTCATGCATTTGTGTAAGGAAAATACCCATATTTAAAACTTTATAAACTATAATCACTCGCTTCGATTTACAGTGGAAGAGTAACCCCTGACCCGACGCACAACGTAATGATGAACGTGGAGCTCAGAAGTAAGAGCAAAACAAAACCCTGGTCGCAGATTAGCAATTTTAAAGAGAAATTTCGGATTTCTATATAATAGAAGAGGAGCTTGAGTTTGTTGCACAGCCCTATTTGTTTAAACCGCGAGAGGCGTCTAAGCTTACGATACTCCTACATCCTACGTCATACACGTGTCACGGGTTACTCTTGTGGTGCAAGTCAATTTGCGTAGTATGCGTACGGTCGTCTGGCGGAAACTAGTTATTTTAGATTATAAAGTTTTAAATATGGGTATCTTTCTTACAAAAACCCATGGCTTCGCTTACAAAGGCCTTTATTAACCCACTGGAGCTGTATGGAGTATTTATTTTATTTTTTTAACATGAATGGATGCTTTTTGGAGTTTTCAATTCTTTCCAGCCATTCACTGCCATTATAAAGCTTGGAAGAGCCAGGACATGTTTAATATAACTCCGATTGTATTCGTCTGAAAGAAGAATGTCATATACACCTAGGAGGACTTGAGGGTGAGTAAATCATGGGCTAATTTTCATTTTTCGGTGAACTAACCCTTTAATGCAATGCTAATCAACATACCCTGTATGATAGAATTTAATAAAATATATTCTCACTCTGTGTTAAGAAGCAACATGAAACCACATAAGTCATTTCAAACACGATGGACATGTTTTGTGATTTTGGAGCAAAACATGATATTAAACTCATAAATTGTAGTGTTTGACGGTATGCTAAACAAACCTACTAACTTTCACTGTTATCAAGAGCAATTTCTTTATTACTAATTTTGAAAAGTTAATCCAGGTAAGATCATTTGAATGTTTTCATTTGAATCATTTCATAATTGAAAGCAAAAAGGTTAAGTGAGAGGTCCGATAAAAAAAGAGAGATTTACAACATTATGAATAAAAAAGTGGCAGTAAAAAAATGAAAATAAGTGGGGTACGGTTAACTTTTTTTCATCCTACCGAAAATGTGCTGGGAGCCCACTATTGCTATAGTGACGAACTACATTTTTACATACTCTTATTGACAGATAAATCATGCAGTCTTATTTCACTGTTATTGAGTTAAACAATTTTTTTTTTTTTAAATAGCTTTGTACAAAGTCTGCTTCGTACATTTAGTTTAACTGTATTGTTAAAGAGGGCGAGCTTTACCATTCAATCGAACTGTGTCCATGTTCTCAAGACACACATTGTTTTTGCTCCATCCATGCAATAACTGCATCCATGTTATGAGCCATTTACTTCAACTGCTCAGTGCTCTGGTATTATCAATGGGATGACCCATTTCAGGAGTTGCCATCATTTAAATTAAATCAAAATTTTAAATCAGAAAATGAGCATAGCTCACTTACATTCACTAAAATATTGAAACGTTAGCGATACTGATTCAAAACACGAGCGCCAGTGATTGAATGTCAAAGTTTGAAGTTACTCCAAAATATATTAGTTTACAAATCATGCACTATGGTAAAAAGTGTTTTGAGGTCATAGCATAATTGTGCAAGGAGCCGCGTGAAAACAAGTATTAATCCATTGTCCTGTAATCATAATTGTGTGTGAAAATGATTACAAGTGCTTGCTGTTTTATTGCCTCTAGTGTTCATTTCTTTTAGAAACTGCATTGATATTGGTATGTATTTTGCGTTTTGCCACAGTTTTGTTTTTCCAATGAGCCTGTGTTGCAAATGCAGGCTGTGGTCAGGATGAAGTTTGTCCGATATGCACAAAATTTGGTATGGTCATTGATGATGTCATATAGAAAAATATCATACAAAGATCTCTTCCAGGGCCTGAAGGATTTTCTGATGAAAATTGGGCAGTAAAAAACTTGTGGATCATCAAGGTAATGACACACAGTATTATTAATCAATATGTAAACTTTTGAACGGGGCAATTTTGATAAATTCAGTATATTTTTGTCCTGTGGACTATATGTAAACATCTTTTATGTCAAATATCTTACTTTTCTTTTTTTTGTTGACTACATGTAAACATATTTTATGTTGAATATCTTATTCAGGACAGTACTAAATAAAAAAGAACATGTATTTTGTATGATCCCTCTTATTTTGTTAAAAAATTAATATTTAGCAAATTCTGCAAGGTGCATGTAAACTTTAAGCATTACTGTATATGAGCAATAACACACGAGTAGGGTTTCACGGCATGCTGATATATAGCCATAATGTTGAAATACAGTTTAACTTTTAAATTTAGTTAAAAGTACAAAAGCAGCACTAGTTATAGTAGTTTACAGGAATAAACATATGAAGTTATGAAACTATATATATATATATATATACACCTCAGGTTTAAACACTATCTACACAAGAGTCAGTGGGACATTCCCAGCCATTTACTTCAACTCCTCAGTGCTCTGGTTTTATCAATGGGATGACCCATTTCAGGAGTTGGCATAATTAAAATTTAAAATCAGAAAATGAGAATACCTCACTTACATTCACTAAAATATTGAAACGATACTGATTCAATACACGAGCCACTAGTGATTGAATGTCAAAGCGCGGTTTGAAGTCCCCGGCCCACAGCCGAACTGGAAGTTTTGATTGGTTTTGCACCCGAGTCAGACCTGTCTGTTATTGGCTGAAGCGCATCAGACCTGTCTGTGATTGGCTGAAGAGCAGGGCTCCACCGCAGTAGTTTTAAAAGTGTCTGTCAAATGTAAGCTTGCCCTGTTGCTCCGTCGGCACATTTGTCAAAGTACTTTGTACTTTTGGTGAAAAAATAAATGTAGCGAAGTTGAATACTTTATTTTTATTCTATTTAATTATACTCAAGTAAAAACTACTCAAGTACTGTAACGAAAGTATTTGTAATTAGTTACTTTCCCCCTCTGATTTTAAAGGTAAGATAAAGAGAATTAAGAAGCTATTAGTGCAAAGGCTTAAAGATAACATGTACTGGCATATGCTTCTTGATTGTTATTCACAAAAACTTCTGAATTCTTGATTAAAATAATTAACATTTGTAAAATAGTTTTCCACAATATTAAATGGGTCTTTAAACTTATATAAATGCCTTATAAATTTCAGGATGGGGGTCCCTCCCATGATTTCAGGGGGTCCATGGCATCTAAAACATTGAAATCCCATGGTGTAGCCCACTATAAGTGTGATTTACAAAAAACCTCATAGATGATCAAGCTGTGCAGCATCTAAAGCCATTGTGGTATCTGCACTTAAAGTAGACAAAGAACAACAATGCTAATGCTGGCTAAAGAACTACTGAATGGCTCTTTAAGTGACAAATTAAAATGACTGAATGACAAATTAAAACTATTGAATTTTTAATGCCCTGATGCAAAAAATGTAAATGTTTTTTGACACAGCAGGTCAATGTCATGAATGTCTATTTTCAAACTCTCAGTCAATCTAGGAATCTAGGAGCATTCTGACACAAGAACAAGTTTTTAATGCATGAACATATAAATACCCACCTCACTAGTCAGACCCACTGTCCCATGGATCTTAGCGATGTGTCCCAACAACCAAGGGTTCTTCTGACCCACATTTCTCAGTGTAGACAGGTAGGGAGCGAGAGAGACAGGGCTTGCCTGAGCCACGTTAACCAACACACCCAGGGCAGGGTCGCTGAGATCATTGTCACCGAGGTAACCAATGAACGATGGTACCAAAGATGACAGAACCTGAGGAGACAAAAAGACAAGATTAATCAGAAGGGTTAAAGCGTAAGACCTTTTTTATATTCGACAAAAAGCGTAAAGCATGACAACGGGCCGAAGAAATAGGACGGAAGGAGATGCATAAGGTGGAAAAGTTTGTTCTCTGCTGTTCTTGGAAGCACACAGGGACAGGCTATCTGGATCCTTCACAGTGGGGATGTAAAAAACGAAATGGTAAAAACACCACAAACACACTCATTTGTCCTGAACTGTTCTTTCATCAGAGGTCCCTTATGGTTCTAATCGTGCAGCGTAAAGAACCACTACACTCTGGTTGGTTGAGTTCAGTGCCGCCCACCCATTAACCAGAGTCCCTGGTTCCTATATGAGCTTGTGGAAAAAAATTGAGGGAGATAGTAACAGAGAAAAAAAAATGGAGAGCAGAAGGAAACTCGTAATCATCCTCCCACTATGGAGAGTTTTTCAAGATTTATTAACGTCTGTTAACAACAAAGCAGTGATGACCTTCAAAAAGTGACTCACAAAAGAAATACAGATCATCAGTAAAATCTTGTGTGTTGGTTGACATCTTGTGTCATGTCTTACAAACTGTAGTGATGACCAGAGGCATATGAGTCACATGAGTAACATGAGCTCTTTTCTCCAGAATGAAATTGATCTAACGACACCCTTTTAGCAAGGATTTGCTTAATCCTCTCATTGTTCTTTGGGAAACCTTTGAACTGGCATGGTGGAGAGGAGATAAAGAGGATCTGGTGGGACAGGGAGGACAGCAGACAGGACGTCCTATGAGAAGCAGGATTCCCAGCCTCTGCCAGGATGTAAAAACCACTGACTAATCTTAATTAATCCCATTTGCTTCCAAATCTCTATATAAACTACCAGCAGTGGCCGAAAGTTTTGTATTGTTAACACGACGGATGCACGTTCTCATCTTATCTCTCAAATTAGTGCTGCTGTCGGATAACGGGTCGGGGGTGGGGGTGGGTTTACCAAACATGACCCTTGCAGGACTCTGGTGGTGGGGCAGAAAGGGCCTGGGGAAACCCATCTTTGAAATGATTTCTGATTTACAATAGATGGAAAGTAATTGATCCACCTGTTTGTTTGCTTTTTATCCATCAATCCATCCATTTAAACAGAAAAACGATTATACATTTATATGCTAGTCTATGCTAAGTACTTGTTCCAGCTGGCAGACTTCTATGGTCATGATAAAGTGAATACCTGGATATATAGTATTGTGACATTCATCTGAGTGTATGGATTATTAACAAAGGAAAACTGTAGAATGGAGACTTGGTTCTATGAATCTGTTGTTGATTAGATTTTGATGGCAGGTGAACATGAGCTTGCAAGGCTAGGGTTTAGGAAGACTTAATGATTAGTTATGACATTTTGATTAAACATTACAATGTCAAAAACTTATATTTGTCTACAAAATATTAATAAGTCTTCAGTAAGCAGATAGTACATCTTTGAAACAAACTGCACCCCTTCCTGAGAATGAGTCACATGCATAACTTTAGACACACTAGACTGAATTCATGTTTTTCATGATATCAAAAACCTTTTGAATTAAAGGCCAAAGCTTTTCCCCAAGTGAACAATAATTGTTCTAGCCTTTATCAGCATTTCATTATTCATGCTTAGCCTCATCATTGTACAGAAAAAAGTTTCTTGGCACAAAGTTTAATGAACTGTTTTAGGGTTAGTAACAATAAATATATGTTGATGCTTCGTAAGGCTTAACCATATACTTCTAATTAGTGATAAAAGTTTATCAATCATCCATTGAAAATAATTTTTGGGTTAATATTGGGTTGACCTTGACCTTCTTCCTCAGTGTCTATGATGGTTATGGCCCTGGACTTTGGACTTTGGGCTTGAGGAATGATAATATGAATCCTTGAAAGTACTGTAGAACCAGTTTCCCCTGATTTCCCATTTCCTGTTTCTGTAAATGAACACAAATGGAAATGACAAAAGAATGACCAATTACAAGATACTGTCACATAGTCTTTCCTAATCTCATCACTATTGAAAGCACACTATGTGTTAATGTGAGTATTTTCACTGATGAGCTGACTGATATGTATGTGCTATTACCTAATGCAAAATTAACACCTCATGACTACTGCATTCTTTACTTCTAACCCCGCACATCTGCCAGATGTAAAAGTGAAAAAACAAGTGACTTGTTCGGTTTCTGCCAAAAGTGTGGTTTCCCCTTTTCCTGTAAAAGGTGTCTTCACTGAGAGTCGTGGGGGGGTCATCGGGTTATACGCGTTTTCTTATATTTCCCCATCCGTTTGGTATCGGTAGATGCATCAACAATCAAACTGTTTTACAGTGTTTGACCTTGTGCTGCAGCTGTCTGCTTTAAAATTAATGCTAAATAACTCACTCTGTACTCATTTATGTACCCACCCCTCCACTCCCTTGGTGACTTTTAAATTTTTTTTTCTGTTACTCAGAATAACTCACCTTGGCCAGAATTCATCCCCAAATACCACTTTCATTCTTTCACTCACTCATCAATCTCTCCTCACTCACCAGGGGGTGAAGGTCAGAAATCATCTGCAGTAGTCTGAGCAGGTGGTGTCTGCCGCCCTGGTCCAGCTGGGACATCATCGCCGTCAGCTCACGGATATGTTGATGGATTGGCCCTGGTCGTCGTGGATATACAGATGGCAGCACTCTCAACAGCATGGCATTACCTATTCAAACCAACAATCAATCAATACAGTACACTTCCCTTATGAAAATTCCATGGTAGCCATAATCTATGCCAACATGCCAAAAATGCCACTTATGTAGGCTGAACAGAACCTCCAACTAAGGAACACATTGGACTGTTGTGGAAATGTAGGCCTACATGACATTTCTCATGCAAAATGAGTGAGGGTGGATTCATTATCTAAGGCCTTTTCTTGAAGCACTATTGGAGCGTTTTCAGACTGTGATGGCACGTTTCCACAGTTAACATCATAAATCTAACAATGTTTTACTCTCTGAGTATTTGTTACTGAAGTTTTTGGCATTGTAATGAATCAATCATTAACATGCCAATGTAATCAATCTCTTGATATTTTTCAATGTTAATGTATTTGTTCTTGGCAGATTAGATCTGCTACGCATGCTGCTGCTGCTGCTGCTGCTGCAGAGCAAGTATGGACTTGCTACTTCCATTAGACAGAAAGACACATTGCTGTGAGCATGTGAGATTTGCTGCTGCAGCATGAACAGACAAACAGATATAGGAAGGTGGAGCTGGGGGAGGTGGAGGGTTTCAGAGGAACTAACACTAGTTTACAGAAAACACTGAATCAGACTATTTAAATGTTGAGCAAACAATCTCATTGGCTGCAGAATCAGTAGAGGTCAATCAGCTTGCCAAGTGGTAATGGCATGATTGCTTGTAGACTGCATATAAAGTAATTATTAGCTTGCAACATCTAGAGTTTAATGACTGAACTAGATATTTGATGCTGTATGACAGTTATGACAAACTTGTGACACATTTCACCTCTACAGTCAGTAAGTACTAAAAATTCAATTTGAAAAACAAATAAGATTTGTGTGCAGTGGAATTATTAAGTAAAACTAAATGTGCAACTTTTCTTTCTTCCTTTATTATATAGCACAGTAGAAGGTAGACAGGAAGCGAAGTGAGAGAGAGAGAGAGAAACCCCTCTGTAAAATCCTTAAGAATATAGATAGGAATACAACTGGAAAGTTTGGTGTATGTAAGTGCTGCTGAAGTGGAGATTTCTGGCTATGAGAAAAAAAAAACATTTCGAGAAAACGGCCTTTAAAGATTTGTATTGTAAAAATTCATACTTTTTTAGTGGAAACAACTATTTACAGACACAATAATATCATATCAAATCATTAGCAACAACAATACAAACCACCTAAAACACATCAAAACTAGCATTTATGGCCTTCAACTGAATAGAACGGAATCACGTTGTCAGAAATTGAGAGCCAGCCAATGAGATTTCGCTCTTAGAGTTAAATGCCCCATTGTACTTTCACGATTGATTGCTGATAAAAAAGGAAATTACCATATTTGGATCCGACAACATTGTACAGGAGAGAGTCAAGCTTTCCAACGGTATATGTGATGACAGGGTGCAGACAGCGATCCAGAGCAGCATGTTTATTTAGAATGCCAACTTTTGTTGAATTTAGGATAAATCTACAGACGTAAATAGACAAAGTGAAGTCAAATAAAGACCTAAATGTGTATTTTGGACTTTTTTTCACCACTAGTCTGAAAGAAGACATGTTATTGAAGACAAATAGCCCAAAATCTCAAAATTGACTAGTGAAAAAAAAGCCATGTCTCGCCTTAAGTCATAACCGACTGTTTACTAGGATAATCACAATATGGGCATATCGGTCATAATTTTGTGTGAATATGTACGTTCAAGCGCAAGAAAACGTGAAAGACAACTTCTCAAACAGCGAGTGCCAAATGCTTCTTCTTGCACTTTTTAAAATATTTCAATAGGCAAAGCTTGCAAATGATAAACTCTTGCAAATTATAAACTTTTGTGACGATGCAGCACTGGCCCACCAGCACTCGGGCAAGTGACAGTTCCGTCTACTGTCTCAGGAGTCGTTCCATCGGGCAGTCCTTACTGTCGAGCCCTGAATGCATTACTTAGATTTGATCTAGCCTAAATAGTCCTTTAAATCTTGGTTGACCAGATCTCTCATAGTACAATACAGGATGGGATGGACAGGCACCCCCCTACCCACACACACACTGAAAGTATCTATCACAACTTCGCTTGACAAAAAATTCACTATGTGTAACACACTTAAGCAGCATCCACTAGGGGTGGACAATATGACCAAAAATTTGTTTCATATGAGAAACTGTATTTCATGATAACAATAAACATCATATAGTTATTTTACATTTGTGATGTAAAAACGAACAAAGAAGCAAATTACAAACAATAGAACAAATACGATAGAGATACAAATTAAATAAACAACGTTTTTCAGGTACAGTAGGTTTATTTAATATGAATACATTTATTTAACACCTATAATTGTTTGATTAACATTAATAACACAGACAGGTATTTTAGGCTGCTGTCACTTTAAAGCCAAATGTCATTTAGGCACAAAGAGAACTGAATTCGGGATTGCGCGCGTCTGAGAGAGCGCTTCGGGTGTGTGTCATTCAGCATGATACCAAAACGAGTTCTTTTCTCACAACTTACTGTGCATAATAATTGATAAGCTCATTTTGAAGATCTTCGTTAAATTCTTTGACATTATTGAGTCTGACTTGATCTCCTCTACGCTCTCTGATACTGATACTCGCTTTTATGATCACCAAGCAAAGACAATTTAGGAAAGAAGAGATATGGGACAAAACATGATATTTTCATAAGTCGTCGGGACACTAAAAATGGAGCTGAAATACGGGAATGTCCCGGGGAAAAAGAGATGTCTGGTCACCCTATTTAAATCAGATGGACTCAAAGCATTAACACATTTTGTTCAGTACAACAAATAATAAAGTGCATTCCACGTACAATAAATTACAAAATGTATTTCAAGGGAATGATAAATATCCAGGTGTTCATTTTAATATTTCCTTCCTGCTCAGCCCACTTCGGGTGTAGGTGTGAGGTTGTCATGCAATATAATGCATAATTAAAATCTAGTAAAGAAGACCTCATTGTCGAGCTTTGCCGTCAATTATGGTGTAGGTGCTACTGAAATTTCATCATCAGCACTTTTCATTCCAAGGTTGCAGATTGACGGCATTAGCCAAGGCTGACTGACCTTCCACTGTGTTCCCTTTAGACAACGAGACCAGTCATTCACATTTGTACTGTCCCGTTACCCTGCTCTGAGGTCACATTCAGATACGCCTCTGTAATTTTTGCAACAAGTAATATACATCCTCAGCAGGGAACACTCGCTACTGTGGGAAATGGGAGACTGTGGGGTGGGATCTTCATCAGTTAAAACAATTATGCTGAACAGAGAACGTGTTAAGATAATTCTGACTGCAAATGGACTGATGACTTATGTAAAGCTCACATTCTGAAAAGACTTGTTGGCATGCTCATGCTGTCATAAACATAGCTGACATAAGCAGAAAAATCCATCCGCTGGAGTTTGGCATTTTGAGTTGCAGACATATTAATGTCAACTTTCCAAGGGTGAATGTCATGGGACCCTTCTGTTTCCATAATGTCCTGCACATTAAATATATAAATCCTGCACCAGCCCAAGAAGTTACCCAGTACAAACAGAATTAGATAATTAATATTTGAATAAGTAAAGCACATTATTCGGTAATAAGATAAAATAAGAGAACAAGGGCATTAAGGAAATGTTTTTTTGTGGTTTATCATGTGGTTTGCACATATACTTGAAAAAACAATCCAATCAACTTTTGGATCAGATTTTGGAGTTAGGTTTCTGAACAGTGGATCCTAATCAGCAAATCCTAATTCAGAACCGGATCCAAGTCTTGTTTTGGACTGGAGAAAAGGAGTTGGGACTAGGTAAAGGAGTGGAAGCATGGAATCAAATCACATTTACAGCAATTTTACCCTAGTGAAAAATAAATATACCAAAATGTATTTGAAATACATTATACTACAAATACATTTACATATTTATGCACTTATTATAAATACCCTGCAATTGTACTTTTAGTATACTAAATTGGTATATTTAAAGTCTGCTAAATTCTAAAACTAATTTTGTACTAAATGCACTTTAGTTTTCCGGAAGTAGTGAAGAATCGTGTACCAGTGTAACCAGTGTAATCACTGGTCGCCTGGTCACTGTACTAGTTGCGTTTCTGACATCATTGGTGCACTGCAGAACTGACCCTAGCTTTTGAAAATATGATCACAAATGAGAAACACTGCAGGCAAAGATTTTGTCTCACAGGAGATGGATCGTATGCTCAACTATCTTCACTTTTGGTAGTCGCAACTTCATGTCTCTGTTGTAACTTTTTTCAACTTTGCCATAAATTGACCACTCTCATTGAAAAAGAAACATTTATGGAAAACCTGAAAATGAAAGTTACTACTAAATTAGGGACTGAGTGTATGAATAGGGGTTAGGGCTGAGGGCTGAGGGTTAAGATCCAAGTTAGATGAAGGAACACGGGCAGTATTTATAACAGACGTTAAGGGTCAAGGTTAAAGCTAAGGGTTGGATTAGGATTTAGACTGTGTTAGATTAGTGTTAGTGGTTTTAAGGATAAATTATATTAAGGAATAGGGTGTTACATATGTGTTACTGGAGAAAATGTACATTCATTACAAAAATTCCCCATGACCTTTCCAGGCCACTTTTTCTAAAATTCACGGGTATTTCCAGGTTTTCTCAAATTATACCTCTTTACCCAACATCCTCCCCCAAACTCTCTCTCTCTCTCTCTCTCTCTCTCTCTCTCTGCCTGAGTTGCAGGAGCAGTACAACAATATGACTTCCCATACTACCTCCAACGAAGAATTTCTCACTGAAGCTACGTAACTCTCTCTCTCTCCCCCACCCCTCTTTCTCGCTCTCTCCGAGCGCAATGTTTATATAGACCACAGAGCTCCTCTATCAGGCTCAGTTGCCTTTCAGCTGCAGTTCACCAAACAAGCAGGAGTCCAGCCAACCGATTGCTAAGCATCTAACAAGAAGGACCAACAGAGAGAGGAAGAGACATTATACACAAACACCAAGTCTTGTTCTTATTCTCACATGGCTACATGTCCATGTGGACATTCCTCCAGGCCATGTGTCTGGTGGCTTCATTGTCCATGGCAGCACCTGAGAATTATGAGGATGAAATCGATGTGGGCTATGGACCCAATTATTTAAACGAGATAACTGAGGAGGACCCAATGGAAGGTGAGTAACTGACAGAAATAAAAAAATATTCCACTGTGATCAGTACTATCAGCTGTAAGTTAAGGAGACGTACATGCTGAAAGGATAAATAAACAGGATTAAAGGAGTTCCACTATCAGAGTGTGTGTGGACATGTCAAAAAGGAGTTTTATTAGAAGGGAAAAAGAAACTCACCAGGATGTGTTTAGACATTTGTGAAAGTGGGAATATTTGTGGTAGCGTAACAGAATGCATGTGTTGTGTTATGACATCATATAAATTACAGTTTTATTTGTGGAAGAGGTTATACTACGACTGTGTGTTGATTGTTGTTTTCAACTGTTGTCTTTGGAGTATATATTTGTCTCTGGTGACAGCAAACGATGGAGGGACATAGAAAGAGAGAGAGAAGCTGATTATTAACCAGATTGACCCAAGAAACAAAAAATGTGTGTATGTTTGATAGTCATATATCCATACTGTATAGCTTTAGATATATTAAGTTCAATTTAAATCAAAAGAGCCGATCATTTTCTTAAGTTTGTGGATTCTATTGTGAAATTTTTTTCATAAGCAAACCATAGTTATAAATAAAGTTATGTTTTGAAGAAAATGAATGTGTTAGTGCCTTCACAACCATTTTTAATCGTGTGAAGAAATGTGTCGATTTCATGTGAAGATTTTGGATTGCTGTTTGTTAGGCTCATCCCATTGTTGTAGAACATGGAAAAGATATTCTTTGGTTGAGTTTCAAATAATAATCATACCCTTTGGCACTTTTAGCACTATTTTATTTTGAGTTTTCCAGAACTAAGTAACTAAGTAGCTAAGTCAACTATGACTGCCTTAGATGCAATATTTCATTACTAAAGTTAACATTCTCTGAGTTAGCTAGGACCAGTCGCACTCTTTGCTGCTAACCCTTCAAACTCAACAAATGGTGTCACCTTGAGTACATATAAAAATCATGTCATGTAAGCTCAATTTTTCTGCGTTCCTCTCTTTCCCTTGATTTCTCTCTTAGGGGATACCCCCACACCTTCCCCTGAACCCTGCAAAGGTCCAGCTTTTACTAAGTGGGATAAGCTCTTCACAATGCTGGAAAATTCCCAAATGAAAGAGAACATGCTCCTACAGTATACCGATGATATCATCAAGGTTGAGCTGCAGAGTCTGAGAGGAGAGATGTTACAGTTTGTGGCCCAGTACGGCGGCTCTTGTGCATCTGCAGTTGAGAACTTGGTTCGACGGGCTGGGACTCAAACAGAGACGCGATTGCAGAATGCGCTGGACCGTGTGCGAGAGGTCTCAGCTGATCATTACGCACGGCATGATACAGCCCTGCAGCAGCTACTGGCTGGCAGTGTAAACCAGGCTGCCGGCTGGAGCGACTGGAGAACGGCTGCGTGAAATGGGATGGAGGAGGTATGGCCCCCCAAGCCAAGAGCATTCATACCCGACATCTCATGCAAGAAGTGACTGAGACAGAGGGAAATTATGGCGGTAGGCTGGAAAAGACTCTGGCAACTATCTCCAGCGAGCTGCAAACCATCCGGGAACAGCTGACTCTTTACACCAGGTCAACCTTTGCAAACATACTTCCATCAGGTGAGACAGTCTATGTTGTAACAAGCAAAAGCAGTCCATTTGCCACTTTATTGACAGGCAAGTATAGCAAACAATGGGTAGGGAGAGGCAAAGTGGGATAAAGAAATGTCTCCAAACCAGATTCAAACATGTGTCCTTTAAACGATGCCTCAAAGTGTTTAACTATGTGCAATAAATGCTATCCCATGGCTCAGATTAAAGAACACATTGTGTTAGGGAAGGGTAAAACGCACATGTAGATTTATGTTACAGGTTTTGAACCACAAAACATCATAGACCAATTTCAACCCCCTTTGCAAGTATGTTGCTTTATGGAGTTAATCTTTTAAGCTCAATCTGGATAGGACTAAAACAGACCGCCAAGGTGACGATTCTGCTTTGGTGCTGTACATTTTGAGCTGTAAATCTGTGATTTATGCAAACCACATGCTACCATCAAACCACTAGCCAACTTAGCTGACTAACACAAACACAAAATGTCAACTCATACGACCCCCTGAGCAGACCTAAGGTAGGAGGCTGATATCCCCCAAAATCTAATAAATGTTTAACCCTGTACAACTTTCCCCAAGCTCCTACTGAGTTGAGAAACAAGCTTTGTCCGCATCAAGTCCGCTTTCACCTTGTCAGTAAGCCGGATACAGTTTCTAGTCAACTTAAGCAAAAAAAGATTTAATCTGCGAATGCCCATGCCTTCTGCATTAAATAGCTTTGTAGAGGTAGAGTAAATGGAAGACAGAGGGAGGTATAATTATTAACAGCCATACAGGGCGACCACACCAAAGTGTCCAAAGGGAAAACAGAACCAGATGAGACTTCAGAGAATGACTTAGCCTCCCTCCATCCTCCCAAAGCAGGAAACCCAAGACAAATGTAATGAAAATACTGTAAGCTACGGTAGGAAAGGAGAGCCATAGCCTGTCATAGCAAAGCAATCACCCATACCAGAGAAAATCTCATTACCAAACCCATTACCAAAGACCCTTCAGTTTCTTTTATGACTGTTTTACAAGCCTTCCACTGTAATTCAGTTTCTTCTAGTTGAAGATCCTCTTAATAGTTATGCAAGTTAATTGTGCACAAAACTGTCCATTCGTATAAAACTCACACACGCTTACAAAACACTGCACAAAGAAGATCCTAGTTGGGTTCTACCAGACCACATTCTCATCACATTCAGTAGTGAATAAATATTAATAGCACAAGGAATAAGGAATAAGTCTCTTGATCTCTGTCGCTCTTTAGAAAGGATTAGTGGGAGGAAAAACTGGACAGGATCCACAATGACTAAATGTTTACAATAAAAACCATTACTCCGAGGACCCCTATAAGAATAAAAGAATGCACTGAAGATTACATCACAAAATACTGACCTTTTAATTAAAAAAAGTTAATACTTTGTGATGAACCCTCCTTGAAAGATTTTGACTATGTGAAGGTTATCCATAGAAAATAAACTAAAGTTTTCTACAATGCAATCATACGCACCTAGTGATGGGCGGAGTGGTGCAATAGTTCTCCCTCTGAAATATAGGGGGGACAGACATCACAACAGACTAATTATGTTCTTTCCAACAGGGGATAATTACATTTTGTTAACACTAATCCTTCTTTCTCTCCAGGCTGTGACACTGGGTTGCTCTTCCCCACACGGTCATCTACAGCTCATGTTGAAGTATCAGCCAAGAAAACCTTCCAGACCAATGGCGTCACCATTTGCCTGTGGGTGAAACCAACTCAGGTCCTCAACAAAACCGTCCTCTTCACTTACAGCACAACTGGCAATGCCTACGAACTCCAGCTGGTGTTGAATGACAGAGTGTCTTTTTTACAGTCAATGGTGAAGCCCATTTGGTGGAAGCTTCAGGAGCAGTACAAGAGGGTCAGTGGGTGCACATTTGTGCAGTCTGGAGCTCACAGCAGGGCTTGGCATCGTTGTGGGTGAATGGTCAACAAGCTGCAAGCTCTCCCGGAGTGGCTGAGGGTCATGAGCTACGTAGCAAAGGAAGCATACTATTGGGGCAAGAGTATGGACGTCACTTCAGGCATTTTAGTAAGCCAGACACATTTGATGCTGAGCAAGCCTTCACAGGGAAGATGACCGGAGTGAACATGTGGGACCATGTTTTGGATTCAAAGGAAATATCTCAGCAGGCACGGCTGGATGGGAGTGGTTGAGGTATCCGTGGTAATGTGGTGGCATGGGGCGTGTCTGACATTGAGCCAAAAGGGGGTGTCAAGCTAATATACTAATTTCTCTACTGTCTTAACCACATGAGCCCTGTATACCAATCAGCTGAGCTCCTACAATCACATATTAAGAACCTGCTTCACTACACCTGCACACAACAGTAATTTCCTCCTTTTCAGATGTGTGGAAAATGTTCCTTCATAGGGAAATTGTAGGGTGAACCGGCTGTAGTCAAGCAAGTTAAAATAGGTAAACTGCTGCCATTGGAGGGACATCATCACATATGATTATATATTTTTACAAAAAATTTCTGTTTTAAAAGAATGTTTTCAATTAATACAAAGTGGAAGGAATTATATAATGTATCACCAAACTATTTATCTTGATTGGTAATGTTTACATTAAGATTTGACTTAATTTTTTATCTATTTGTAATGTAATCCTTCTGTCCATTGTTATTTTTCGTATGCATTATAGAATCTGTTAAATATGGCTATTTCGAAACATTTTGTTATATGATTTCTGCTAATGAATAACTTTTTTGCCTTTGGTTTGTCGTTTTAACACAAGGTGGTTGCTATGTTTTGATGATGGAACTGTGGAAAATGTTTACAAATTGTGACTTTATTTTTGTTTCTGCTGAGTGATTAAATGTATTATAATGTAAATTGTTTTTTGTTAAGAGGCAAAGTTGAATGTATAATGTATATAAATATTTTTCTGAGGGTTGGGAGAAACAAACCATAATAAAAATTCAAAACTAAAAAATGACAAAAAAAAACAAAACTAAAAAACATTGTCATCTTGGACCAGTTGAATGAAAAAGCGATCAAGAGGTGAATGAAAGCGCATTGGTTAATAGAACATACCCAGCTAACATGGAACATTCTCAGAACTAGGGATGCACTGACATAGTATTTTTTGGCCGATACTGATACCGATTTTAACAAACAACTATTGGTCGATTCAGATGCTGATATTTGTCATTTGCTTTCTTTTTTTTATACTTCTGTTTTGAAAAATAGTGTTTTGATCATGTTTTAAATTAGCAAAAGTTCAAAAACGCATGCATTAAAAGGTATACTAGCAAGTTGATTGCTGCATCATCAAATAATTTCTATTGAACATAGATTAGATCCATTTAATATTCAACAGGCCAATATAAATACATAAATACAACAGAACAAAGATGCATATGAAATAAACAGTGCCTTTCAGGTAGGTGTAGACCAAGTCAGAGAGTTAGGGGGGGTATATATATATACATACACACACACACACACACACACACACCTACTAATACAGCGAATGTCACAATGCAATTGATTGACAGAAACTATGCTTAATTTCTGTTTAACAACATTAAAGAGGACTTGCTGAACTGTGCTCAACTAAACCGTCCTCTTCTCTTACAGCACAACTGGCATTTTAAACATGTTCTTCGTCTGTGAAATAAATGCATGTCCCTGAATGAGCGTGGTTTTATAGTGTATTTAATTCAACTGCTCAGGTAATCTTACTGGTATGACCCATTTCAGGGGTGGCCAAAATTACGATCTAAAATTAGTCAGAGCTAAAAATGTATCTTCATATTTCTTAAAATGTAAAATACACATACATACATATATATATATATATATATATACACACACACACACACACACATATACATACATGCATACATATAATGTATATATAAATATACATTAATCCTTATTAAAGTTAGAAAAGTTATTTAGTCAAGAGTAGTGAGCGATTTTTTTTTTTCACTTGTTGTTTGATGAACATTAAAACACATACATTAGCACTGTGGTATACTAAGCACTATACTGGTACATGTGTTTTATTTCTTATCTGTTTATGTTCATTTAAAACATAACCGCCATTTTAATATAATTTTTTTTTTGTGAATTAGAAGAGTGAAAGAGAACTTAATTTAGTATTTGGGCGCTGGCAAAAAAAAAAATGCTATGCATGCTTTGGCAATGCTAGCAAAACATACTTTTGTTAGCTGGGTTAACTGTAAAGTGTCATACATATATCATGACTCAATGATGTTTAATCATACCATATCCAATTTGCTAAATCATTCTTTAATTAAAATTGTGCAGGGTGTCCAAAATGACACACTTGTGTACCTGTCATGGCTGTACCATAGGTTGTTCCATTCGTCATTTTAGGTTACAGAAGAATGCTCATGAGTTGTAGCCACTAGAAAGTGTGGACTCAGATAAGAACCACAACAGTTTAAAGGTATATTCTCATTTACTGTTGTTAGGCATATTTTTGTGGGTGTAATCCAGACATTTCATTAGGAATTCATGTCATCTGAAATTTCAAATACTTGAAGAAAGATTTCAATACGTAGAATATGCAATGGATTTAAGTTGGTCACGCGAATTGACCTGCGTTGACCAACAACAACTGTTTCGCCTGAATGTTACTTATGTCTGCGCTGTGTTCGCTACACTATTGACATTCGCCAGCAAAAATATTGTTGAAATTTTGGTAATGTGACCACACCTTAACACAGCATTTGAAACAGGGCCAGTGAATCTGCTCTATACGTTTCAATATCTCGTGTGGTTTGCCTCATTTTTTTTAAGGTAAAAAACCTACAGAATCTAATAGAAGCGACTGTATTAGTTAATGTCAACATTAAATAAAATTCAAAAATCAATTTTACTTCACACTGAGATAAACATTATATCAAAAGAAAAACACATGTACACACACACATCAACCTTTACCACATTGGCAAAAAAGGCAAGTTATTTCAGACACAGAGTAATTAAACACATTTTGATAATGATTATGAACCTTTGTGATCATGAGTCATGTACATTAAGTGTCCAGTATTCAAGTAATCATTTAATTGAAAACATGAGAAAACAGCATGGGCCACACCGAGTGTCTGGTATTTTACATTTCTAACACGCAACACAACCAAAGATCTGGATGACACTGGTCACGGGTCAGTGTAAAAGAGGAACAAATCATTGGCTTAGCAAAAACACTCAGGCCTCAGACTGATTAGTGGATCCAGATGGTGGTAGGGAAAATGCATTCTTGAAAGGATATTACTAATAATGAGCATTGCTAGAGGGAGTTTGTGAGCCATTCAAAACCTTTAATGTTTCAAAGATGCTCTTTTCTAACTCTGGCTTTCCTGCTCCTGTAGTGACTGTACACACCAGGGGAGCTGTGCCTCTAACACACTCCAGACCACTACAAACCTCACATCGTACCTCCGACATGACTTTAACATGAGACCCCTGTGTTGAGGCAGCTACATACTAAGGAAACACAAGAGTTCATGGCGAGACATCTACACAGCTCATCAAAAATGTTTTAAAGAGACTAAATGATTGTACAAGCAGTTGCCTGTCCTGCTGAAAAGACCAGCATGCCACAACAAGCCTACTAAACTTGCTTAACTATAGCAACATTACCTTGGTCAATTAGGACGACAGAAGTATTTCTTGTGAACCACATGACTAAACTAGTACACCAGTACAGCCATGTAATTACCAGCCTTGATCAGTGTGGAAATTCATGATGGTAGCCAACAAGTCAATGCTGAAGTCAAGCTGGTCATGGTGTTCTTTACTTACCATTGTAAATGTTTGGCTGCATCCATAATCGCATACTTCCCTACTATATAGAAGGTGAAAAACAGTATGCAACAAAAGAAGTATGTCCGAATTCAAGTACTCATCAAAGAGTAAGTAAGAAGTACCCAGATGACCTACTTCTTTCAGGCAAGATTCTGAAATTTGATGACACTAGTAGGTCACGTGGTAAGGGCAACATGGCAAATGTAATACGTCCAGATTACAGTCATACGACACAAACTATATAGAACATACTTTTTTAGTGGCTGTGAAGTAATTACTTATTCAAAATAAGAACCTACTCAAGAGAGTGTGCGATTTCGGACACAGCCTTTGATTTACACAGAGCCGTGCCTGAGCACTAAACAGACCATGAAATTGTAATCTAATCGCTGTACCAATGAAGTAGTTGTTTCTATGAATCACTGCTCTACTCTTCCTTTTGCAGTGTTCAGCATTTAGAACCCCTCAAAGGTACCCCACAAAACCTAACCTGAACCCTATTACCTCACCCCACTTCCTGCTTCATGGACTGGGAATAGGTTGCACGTTATCGGTTCTCTGTGAACCAGAGGCAAGTAGGACCGGGGTGGTGTTAATGAGAGAAGGGGAAAGGAGACTGATTAAGAGACAGATCCCAATGGAGGCTTGAAGAAAGGACGATGCTGAGCTATTAAGTTCTAATAATCCTGTTAGCTGGGCCTCTGTAGTTGCACTGCTATAATGCATGGCACATGGAGAAACCACAAAACTTAATATGCTTATACTGGAAATGAAGACCCATAACTGACTATTACTGTAAGTTAAACCAAGTATCATAATGAGTCATGTCAAATTACGGCAAGGAAATGTAGAAATGTAGGTTGTTCTGTGCTGTCATGTTACTTTAAAGAAAGGGTGAGTAGAGTAAATGCTCTGTTTTCTATCTCTAGTGCAGGTTGGATTCAACCCAGAGGTGCTGCTAACTCGTGTATCGGCTTTCTCTTCCCACTCAGCCCACTAGAGTGCTGCGATGGTACAAGATGTAATCATCTGAGTCCTGAAAATGTACACAATGCATAGGGCATATGGAAACCTAAGCATATCAATGCAAACTGGCTCACTGCAGTGGTCAGCCATTTTTGACAGTACCTCAGGCTCAAAAACTTGGGCAACTGTTGACTGGGAATTGTCATGACAGTTTCACAATTGAGAGTTACGTAACCAGTTCTTGGACAGACATGATGGTCAAGCAGCAAGCCCAGTTTTAAGACAATACACTTCATTTAGATCTCAAACCCCCATCAACAGTTGAATAATACAAATGAAAGCCCAAGAGGGTCCTTCTTCAGCTGAGGCAATGTTTTTTTGTGTTGGCAAAAAGCAGAATGTTAAAAGTAGAATGTAGAAAGTAGAATGAGGGACCTCTCCATAAACCACTGTGGCATGACTGGATGGATATCCACTGGACGGATAATGTTTCATTTGTCAAACAAAAAAATATCGGAGATCTTTGGTAACTGTTTTCATAAAGTGAGGTAAAGAGACTGAACCAGGAAGTCAAGGAAAAATGCTGAGGGAGTCACTCCCTACTCTAGAGTCTGACAGGATGGGTTTCAATGCCATGCTCACAAAAAATGTATCACAACATGTGAAAGTTGTCTTACAAGCTACCAGACTGATATGAAGAAAAAACTAATCATTAAGCCAATGTTTGTGAGGTCTAAATGGGCATTCTCTGGCCAGAAGAAGCTGGCAAATTAGCATATACCAGACTTTAAGTAGATAGCCCAAAAAAAAATAAAAAAATAATAATAATTGTATCACCTTCCCCCTGTGGGATAAACGTGCCAGGTTATCCACTACATCCCAAAAAAAGTAGATTTTTATCCAGTGTATATCCTTATCTCTAACATGATCAAGCTATACCAACAAAACATAACTTTTTTAAATCTTTCAGTATTTATTCTGTGGCTCAGTTAGAAGGCATTTACAATACTGTTGTCCTTTGGCTGAAAAAAAAAAAAATGATATGACAATGTAAATTTGACCACACTATTCCCTATATGATATGACAATGAGTTTAGGTCAATGTAAATTTGACCACACTATTCCCTAATGAAGCAATGTTTGTTCTTTGCCTCTGATGGCCCTGGCCAAAGATCTCCCAGACTGACCCTTCCTTAATGACAGAGTTTAACACAATCACTAGACCCACACCAATCAGATCTTTATCTTCTTCAATGGACAACAATTTGTGTGAGTGGATGTTTGAACAGCTGAGATGTGAGTGTATTTTGGCACAAACACTAGGTCAAATTTACCATCCATTCCTCATTTCACGGACCAACTCTTAAAAAACAAATAAAATGCAAATCTTTAATTCAAAAAGCATTGAAATAACATGTCAGTTTAGAAGAACAATGATTGTAATAAAGTTTGCTTCATTGTGGATGTCTCAAATGACCCATTAAACTGTGTGGTTTTGAGACCAGAAACCATAACCACACACTGTGGGCCAGGAAGACCACACGCCATCTACACTACACCAATGTCGTGGTTGGCACATTAGTGCTGTGGAAACTAAACAGTCATTGGTCTGTGTGTGTGTGAATATTCTATTAAAAGGCAAAAAGGGACTGCTTCACTAATTAAAACAAAGACCATGAGGTGCAGGGCCTGGAAAGCACTGAATCATGGGGGATATGATGGTTTTATACCTTCCATGACTCACCATTGTTTTCTATTGGTAATCAAAAACAGCACACGGTGACGATGACTTTGCCAACTAGGACATGTTCCTGGATCAACATCTGTTGTTGGTCCTGGAACAATATTCTTGTCAAACAAACACAGCCATAACCCTAACAATTAATTACTCCAGTCTTAAGGCGGTCGCACACTGGAAGAGAAGCGCAGCGCCGCGCCGCGTCTAGGACAACTCACAGCTATCGCACACCGGACGCGCATTTTCTCATTTTATGGCCAGCAATATTATGTTTAAGGACATTATAAATACCATCGTTGCTATCATCACTTAACTGAACATTTTACCTCAGGGCGTACGATAATTGAGAATCTCACGAGAAAATCCAGTAACATCAGCAATCTTCCTCCATGCTGATTTCAGTATTTTGTCTTTAAAGATTCTCAGATTTATGGCATATAATTCAGGGTATTGCCCTACTTCATTGAGTTTTTAGTCCTCCTTTTAGTTATGCTACGCTACCCCATGCTATTGAAATAACTCTAAAGTGTGTTGTGACCTGTACCTCCAGTAGGTGAAGGCACACAACAGTGAATGTAATCACGACAGGCAAACATATATACTTTCGCACTCAGGTTAGTGTATGGGAAAAAATGGCACAACAGAGCAAAATGAAAGATTAGAAAGGGCTACATTTATTAGGCCTATACATTTTTCCTACCTATGTTTAGACTTTATTCAAGATGTAAAATTATGAATTTAAAACTAAATGTATCAGTATGTACTACATATATGAGGAATTGGGACAAATACAATGTGATTTAATAGAAAACTGTTAGTGGCACTCTGTGGTGTGGCAAGATTTTGAATAGTGCCCTGAGTCCAAGCTGGGTGCCACTGACAGACGCTGACTGGCACCGCCGGTGTGTGTACACTAATAGAAAACAACATGTTAAAATTTTAAAGACGTGATGTGACATGGACTAGCTGGACTAACATAAATGTTTGTTTATATAATATGTGTGTGATACCTGTGAGTTGTCCTAGACGCGGCGCTGCGCTTTCGTCCGGTGTGCGACCATTTTGAGAAGCATTAGCAAACCAAACACAGCTGCTTTTCACATAACATACTGTATGAAATTAATTATGCATCGTGATACAGCCTGGTTCGTTGGTCCATTATGTCGTATTGCTTTCTCACTACAAGCAAGCTGCTCAAGAGTTTGTTTTCGCGATCAGGCAATCTCAGACACAATGTGACTGTTAAGTTCCTTTGTACTCTGCCTAAAACCTTTTATTTCATTTATTTATATAGCACAAATAAACACAACAGAAGTTGACCACTGTGCTTTACAAGGTAAAAGTCCAGGAAACATGAAAAAAGGAGCAAAATAAACCATTAACACATAATGTAATAAAACCATAATTGAGATTAAGTGAAATGCCCGGTCAAAAAGAAAAAACTTTAGCTTAAATTTAAACTCATGTAAAAACGACAGGGATCTCAACGATATTTCAAGAATGTTCACAACATTTAAGAATGTTGTTCCAGGACCAACGGGGATGTTGATCCAGTATCATGTGGCACATGGTAAATTCACCATGACCCTACCGTGAACCCTCCCACCCCCAGGACCCTGTGTCTGACCCCTACCTGTCAGCACGCTGCAGGTGATGGCCTCAGTGTGTTGGGCCAGGAGTTCAGCTTTTGCAATGGCAGCCAATGACAAGTAGCTGGACATGTTTCTACTCAGCTCTTGGTTCCCTTGCTGCAAGAACCGCACCGCCACAGGGACCGCTAACACCATCACTGGAGGCCTGTTGTAATTCTGAAAAAAATAAAATAAATCAACTCAAATTTAGACCTGCATCTCAGGTCACAGATTAATTGTACGGTTTACTAGTTAAGACCTATACAACCTATTTTAAAGAACGTTCCACACCGCACACTGAATTAAAAAGCTCAATTAGAAGTTTCATTTAATTAAGTAAAAATCAATGTATCAGCGTGTGCTAATTCCAAATAGTGTATGCCAAGATCAATCAATAAACACTTTAATAGATTCAGAGAATTATCACATAAGGGTAGCTGGCTGCTTAGTCAATTAAATAAATAAGAGATACTACATAAGGTATCTCTTTAATAATAAGAGATTCTAATAATTGAATAATAAGAGATACTACAGAAGGTATGAAATGCAGCAGTAAACATTTCAAAAGATCAAACTGAAGCCTGCCACAGAAAGTAGGTTATGTTAAATGTTCTGCTGCCCCCTAGAGAAGATGATGTGAACATGGTCAGGTTTAAACAGATGAAACATCAGATGGATAAGTGATTCATCGTATGAAATGGGAAGTTATTTTATTATGAAGGATTAAGTTTTACAGTACCACACCACAATTTGATACATTTGGTCAAAATAAGATAATAAGATTCATTATGTTTAAATCTCATTAGTTTGAATGCCATAATTAGTTAATTATTTAATTGATCTAGTATCATAATTTAACATCTAGTTACTGCATGCTATGAATATGAATTTAATTTGTTCTGAGCAAATTAAGAGAATTTTTTTTTTTCTTTACTGTGAAAAAGATGGCCATTCATCTTCTTGCCTCTTTACTGTAAAAAAGATGGCCATTCATCTTCTTGCCTGAAGGGAAAAGGTCCTTAAATATCGGAAATAAAACTTTAAAAAGCATGACATAGGGCAAATAACTTCCAGAGAAACCAAGCTAATTATAAAACACCCACTTGAATATGTGACTGCTGCTCAGATCAAAGAGCCTTTCCACAAATAGTTCTGAAGAAATCAGGCATAAGACCGTTCAAGCTGCAGTTCTCTAATGAATACTGATCTCTACCACTACCCAGAATGCATCACTCTAGCTCAGCCTCTCTCTAAGCCCTTCTCTAAGATTCATATGCGGCTCATTATGTAAGTGAATGCATGCATGTGTGTGTGTCTGTGTGTGAAAGAGACAAATACAAAAACAAGAGGGAAAGTTGAGAGAGAGAGAGAGAGAGAGAGAGAGAGAGAGAGGGAGGGAGGATGTGAGAATGAGACAGTGAAGGAAATATTAAGGAGCAGCTAATTAATTAGCAGGCTAATTGCTGTTGTCAGGCGTGTCAGTTCCATTTTAAGAATGCCACTTGACTCCCTGAGAATGTTATTATTGCTTCATAACTGACAAAGCTGGTTTAAATATGGACCCTTTCACATTTCCAGGGTTCTCGGAAGCAGAAGTTGTCATAGTTGGGTAAACGTCTATGGTGGTAAATGAGTTTCATTTGCTCCAGTAGGAAAAGAAAAAAATACAGCATTTCAACAACTTTCCAAAAAAGAGAGAATGATTTTGAATTTATTATTACTCCTTCGGCAGCTGAATTAGAAACACCCTAGTGGCACTAGCTCTTTTTAATTCAATACCAAGGTAATATAAGACAAAGATTTGTGTAAAAAAAATTAAAAATAAAAATAATAATAATATTATTATACAGTACAGGCCAAAAGTTTGGAAACATTACTATTTTTAATGTTTTTGAAAGAAGTTTCTTCTGCTCATCAAGCCTGCATTTATTTGATCAAAAAAATTTAATATTGTGATATATTTTACAATTTAAAATAATTGGTTTTCAATTTATTATACTTTAAATTATCAGTTATTTCTGTGATGCAAAGCTGAATTTTCAGGATCATTACTCCAGTCTATCACATGATCCTTTAGAAAACATTCTAATATTCTGATATATTATCAGTGTTCGACACAGTTCTGCTGCCTAATCTATTTGATGAATAAAAGGTTCTGTTTTAAAAATAGAAATCTTTTGTAACAACAATATACACTACTGGTTAGTAATTTGGGGTCAGTATTTTTTTTTCTTTCTTTTTTTGAAATAAATCAATACTTTTATTCAGCAAGGATGTGTTAAATTGTTAAATATTTATTTTGAATAAATGCAGTTCTTTTTAACCTTTTATTCATCAAATATATTAGGCAGCAGAACTGTTTCCAACACTCATAATAAATCAGAATATTAGAATGATTTTCTAAAGGATCATGTGATAGACTGGATGTCACATGTGACACTGAGACTGGAGTAATGATCCTGAAAATTCAGCTCTGCATCACAGAAATAAATAATAATTTAAAATATAAATAAATTGAAAACCAATTATTTTAAATTGTAATAATATATCACAATATTTAAAAAAATTCTGGATTTTTGATCAAATAAATGCAGGCTTGATGAGCAGAAGAAACTTCTTTCAAAAACATAAAAAATAGTAATGTTTCCAAACTTTTGGCCTGTACTGTGTGTGTATATATAAAAGATTAGATTGATTCCAGTTATCTAAAAAGATATGGACAAAAACACTTTCTTTGAAAAACTAAAATCTAAATGTTTATTGTACTGAATTCCTACTGATATGTAACTTGCATAATCATTTGGAACACATTGTAGCGGTAACCCCCATAGAAGAGAAAAAAATTGGGAATCTGATCTATGAATGACATTGGTCAGATTACAAAATATCAAACAAAGCAGAAAATCTGAAGCAAATGATATTATAGCTTTTGTCATACTGGATTACAATCAGTTGGGAAAGTCTGAAGTGTGATGGAACTTGAATAGGGATGTGTCTGAAGCCAAATTCCGAATTCGGAAAGGCATGGGAAATGAATAACGCTTTCTGAGCGTCATTTAACAATATCTTATCTTGTAAAATGTGCGGTCATTACCGCCATTCCCTATGTATAGAGTATGCATGAACGCAAATTCAAAAGTGAATGTAAAAAGCAAGCCTCTTTTTAAAAGCAATTTAGGTAACACTTTAGTTTAGGGTCCAATTCTCACTATTAATTAGTTGCTTATTAGCATGCATATTACTAGGATATTGGCTGTTTATTAGTACTTATAAAGAAGCACATATGAATGCCTTATTATTCATGACCATAATCTACATCCCTTAATCCTACCAAATACCTAAACTTAACAACTACCTTACTAAATATTAATTAGTAAGTACTCCTAAGCAGTAATTAGGAGCTTATACGCTGATTTCACGCTGCCGCCATTTTGAAATCAAAAGTGAGGCTCCGGTGGGAAGAACCCGGAAGTAGTATGAAATAAATGTATGTACATTTTTAGAATTGACACAACATCATTAAACACAACAATACGCCATCGCATTCACGACTCTCCTGTGATTAAAGCCGACACTTCCGGTTTTCTTCCCACCGGAGCCTCGCTTTCGATTTCAAAATAACGGCTGCGTGAAATCAGCGTATTGAGGCAAAAGTTGTAGTTAATAGTTAGTTAATAGTGAGATTTGGCCCTAATCTAAAGTGGGACAATTTCAATACGCTGCCTATTGATACCGGCTCCATGATGCCCACAAATTATATACAATATAATTACCCAACTATATAATTGCGAGAGATCGCAAAAGCATTGAAATATATTTTTCCATCACCATGTCCCTTTAAGGTCTCCGTAGAATCTGTAATCTCCTTATCTTTTTCCTTTTTCAATTCGGAATTCGGCTTTAGGCACATCCCTAAAATTTGTAACATGGAAACTCTGAAATCCACAACTCTGATTTTGTCGATATATGCGGATGTGTGATTGAAAGCTTAGAATCGAACACATGGAATGTGCAAAATCATAGGCAGTAAAGGATACATCTATGCAGCCTTCAAAAATTGATCAGATGAAGGTATCTCAGGAGACAAGATGTGATCAAAGGACTTGGATGTTGCGGCATCCAGCAAGAGTAAATACTTCACTTTAAAGGTCCCATATTGTACACCTTTCTGGAGTTTTATTTTAGATTTTGATGTCCTTAAGAATATATATTTGCGGTACAAGTACCAAAAACCATCTCGATATATTTTACAGATCCTTTCTCAGGAGCTCTGCTAAGAACAGGTCGATGTTGGCCTGTCTAATTAATATTCATGAGCCTCTCTTCTGATTGGCCTGTTGTTTTCTGAGTGACGCACAGCCAGGACAACCACAGGTAACTAGAGTAAACTCAGACTTTTGAAATAACGTTACCCATGCAAGTACTGAGTGAACTCAATCTCACCGTCTTTAACTCAATAAAAACAACAACAGACACCAACAAACGTATTTTGTCTTGTTTCCAACAGATATTCTATCAAAGCTTGTGGAAACCATAGACTGTACAAAACAACATGTCAGCATCAACTTAGCAACATGTTAGTGTTGCATATCCGTTTACAAACTATAATTTCAGGTTATGCTGGCTCCAGAGCCGCCTTAACCTAATGTTAGGCCCCGGGGCTGAGAGGTTTTATAGGCCCCCCATCCCCTCGATTTATTAGAGTCTCCTTTAAAAAAAGTGTAATATCTATGTAATCTACACATCACAAAATGCATTAGTTTCTTTCGAGACCTACAACAGTGAGTTTTTTAATATTGTTTTTAATTTGAATATTGTTATTAACATATCACTGAGCCCACTTGAGCATAAACACAAGACACTTTATTTAACAACCACACACAGCAACTTCAACTTTATGCAAATGAGAAGCGATTTTCGCGAGCGACAACCAATAGGAAAGAAGCCTTTCAGTGGAGCTCATCTCCCGTCACCGTCTCGAGTGCAGTGCAGGCAAGACAGAAGAGTTCGAGGGCGATTTCACTGTTTTATATGATTCGACTGTAACTAAACACAAACATGTATATAATAAAATGATGCATGGAAAAGAAACTGTCGACAGTCTCAGTGAGTTTAATTCATACATTTATAGTTCGAGTGTTGTAGTTTTATGATGCAAGTTTAGCACTGCTGCAGTTCATTTTAGAGTTTCCCCTGCATTATGTTGACTATTAGGGACAAGA